>JBBGZY010001326.1:1085000-1373435 GCA_037952925.1 Lithobates clamitans
AGGCTCTTTTGGGTACATAACATGCTTGGTATACAATGCATACAAAAAAAAGGCTAATTAAATCTACAAGTGCTTTTTTTTTTACGACTACTATTTCTTTATATTGGCTTTTAAAATTTACTAATGCAGCAATTTAGAATTTGGATGAAAGATTTAGCACTGTGAAACATATTTCGAAAGATAAAAAGTGAATTTTTTTTATACAACTGTATAGATCAGACCAAAACAAGGGACAAATGAGGGGGAAAGAGGGACACAGGGACAGTCCCTCAAAATCAGGGACAGTTGCAAGCTATGTATCAATATAGCATTCATGTACTTTTTTTTGCAAAAATATCAACGCTCTCCATTAATTCTACAGACACTTATTACTTGTCCTCATCCATGTTTCCAGACGTATCCATTTGTCTTACTTCCTGGTCAGACTGTGGGTTATGACACAGGAAGGAATTGACCAGCTGACCTCATTAGCACATGCCCGGCATCATCCACCCTCCCATTCCCAGCTCCACATTTTTTAAATGAGATGCAAGCAATCATTGATCACCCTTCTCACTAAATACACAATATACAATCAGATTGCATAGTGTAATAGTATATGGCCATCTTTATACAAGTACATAGGAGGGAGAGGACAGAAACACTCAGCTGTCAAGCCCCGTTCACATCTCTGCATAGCGGGAAAATCGCATTCCCACATGCATCTCTTTTTTTTTTATGCGAGGGGGGGGACGGGGCGTTTTGGAGCATTTTCACTCATCACACACAGGGCAGCCCATCCACCTGAATGTGCCGCCCTACACACAACATTCGCCCCAAAGAAGCTTCAGAGCTTTTTTTAGAGTGGCGCTTGGTGCGTTTTTTACTGTGATTTTTGGTGCAGCGCATTTCTGAAATGCTAGGAAACGCACAGATGTGAATGGAACCTCGTTGTTCTTGTGTTATCGCACCAATTTCACTTTCAGGCCCCATTCACATCTAGCATTGTGGGAGCAAACGTTATAGGGCAGCCTGTTGGTTTCAATTGGCTGCACTACATGTGTTTAATGGGACATTTTGGGCATTTTGTGGATTGCGTGTTTTTTTACTGTGCGTTTTGCATTTGTCCCTCGTTTTTTCACAGGCAAAATGTGTGTTTGCTTCTGTGTTTGGTGTGCCGTTAACAATTAATGGCACTGAAAGCGCAACTAGTAATTTTAGGTGTATAAAGGTGGCCATACACTCTACAATCTGATGGGAACCTGATTTAAGGGAGCACTCTGATTAGGACACTTGATGTAAGGGGGCACTCTGATTGGAACCTAATGTAAGGGAGCACTCTGATGAGAACCTGATGTAAGGGGGCACTCAGATAAGGACACCTGATGTAAGGGGGCACTTTGATGGGGACACCTAATGTATGGGGGCACTCCGATAGGAACCTGATGTAAGGGGACACCTGATGTAAGGGCGAACTCTGATGGGACCACCTGGTGTAAGGGGACACTCTGATGGGAACACCTGGTGTAAGGGGGCACTCTAATGGGGACACTGATTAACAGGGCACTCAGATGGAAATACCTGATGTAAGGGGGTTCTCTAAAGGGTACACTGGTGTAAAGGAGCACTCTGATGAGGACAGTGATGTAAGGGGGAACTCTGATGAGGACACTTATCTAACAGATCACTCAGATAGGAACAGCTAATGTAGGGGAGCATTCTGATGGGAACCTGATGTAAGGGGGCAGTCTGATGGGGACAATGATTAGCAGGGCACTCAGATGGGAACACCTGATGTAAGGGGGGACTCTAATGGGCACACCTAATCTACGGTGGGCACTCTGATGGGGACACTGATCTAACAGGGCATTCCGATGGGAACGCGTAATGTAAGGGGGGACTCTGATGGGAACACCTGATGTAAGAGGGCACTCTGATGGGAACCTGATGTAAGGGGGGACTCAGATGGACACACCTGATGTAAGTGGGCACTCTGATGGAGACACTGATGTAAGAAGGCACTCAGATGGGGACACCTGATGTAAGGGGGGACTCTGATGGGGACACTGATGTAAGAAGGCACTCTGTTGGGCACCTGATGTAAGTGGTCACTCTTATGAGTGGTCATTATGCATGTCCCAAAACAAAAAGGTCATATAAAATCCCCCAAATTAGCATGTAGAGATAGGGCAATGTTTTTTGTCAATGAAGGAGCGACGTCTTGCTTATCAAGCTGGTGAGGGGAGCAACTCACGGAAGCCGGACTCACCCCAGTGCTGTAAGTGGTCGGAGCTAAGAACGTTTCTCCTGCAACATTCATCAATGATATCACTCACATGAAGTTGCTTATTAAACTAGCACACATCGCCGAGTACACGTGTCACTGCAAGTGGGACCTAAATATATAGGCAATCAATGCCTTGAAAAAAAAATTGATCAATGTGTTTTAAAAACCCTGCTGGGATGACAAACGCCCTCAATTAATACTTGATATTGCTTATAACATCTTCATAGAACTTACCACAGCTATATATAAAAGCCGAAGTTCATTAAATGAACATTATATGCTATGAAGGTCTACAAATGGATCACCTGTCACATGCGTTGTATAGCAGCGAGATGATAGCTGGCGGTTTATGAATCCCCGGGGACTCACCTATAACACATGCTTTGCCTCAAGCTGTTACATTGCCGCGTCTAGATACACTGAAGGAATCATCAAGCCTTCCCTTTGTGTATTTCATTTTTATTGTGATATAAAAATATAGATTTGTAAAGTGCTTCATACGGAAGACTGTAACTCAGCGACGGCTCCACAAATTCGTAAGACGTCGCTCGTTGCTTTCAGGACGTTGGACCATCAATTCAAGGCAATACAATATTTTGCTAATTAAACTGCACCAGGCAAATAGATTATGAAAGCATATAAATTGGGATGAAAATGAAATCTATCATACGTGAGGAGGCATCTCGGAGTTGCGTCGCAGAAACAGCTTTTAATTTGCAGTGCAGTGGTGGAGTCATTACTTAAACACGCACTTTGAAGACTCTTGAAAGACAAAACATGTCCTGAGGGTGAGACAACCCATAAACATTAGTTCAACGCTCCCTTTGGAATCTTTAGGTGACCGCTAGAGTTGGGAGACCGGTTTGGGCTGAGCGAAAGTTCAGCACGAACATCGCCTGTTCGGCTTCGTTTTTATTCTTTAATAATGTCAAGAACTGCCTCTGTGTTTTTATTGCTTTTTTACACTTTTTTTGGTGAATGAATAGGGGTACTATGTACCCCATACTCATTCACATAGGGGAAGGCAGTATATGGGGGGGCCCCGTTGTTATAGGGGGCTTCCAGATTCTGATAAGCCCCCTGCCTGCAGACCCTCACAACTACAGCCCAGGGTTGTGGGGATGAGGCCCTTGTCCCCATCAACATGATAAGCATCATCATCAACTTGTGGGGATGATGCCTGTAGCTGCAGGCATCATCCTGGTATCACCACGCAAAGTCCAGGACAATATATGATGTCCTACGGGCAGGAAGTAAAGTAGAGCCCCAACCAAATGTAGAGTAGGGATGGATTAGAATCTCTATTGAGACTTCAAACAGGCATAGTGAGTCAGTCAACAGTAAGAGGATTTATAGATTTTTATTTTTATACTAGACAGCAGATGAGAACAGAGTATCCTCAGGTAACACGTAATGCCTTAGAACAGTTTGGTATACAATAACATTTATAATAAGCTTTTCAGCAGAAAGTTTATGATATTAACTTTTTCTTACTTGCTCAAGCGGGAATTGGACTGAGTGTCTGTCACACTTGATATTGAAAAGACCTTCTCATTGAGTGGACTCCTGTTATTGCAGATAGGACCTCAATATCTATATAGATAGATAGATAGATAGATAGATAGATAGATAGATAGATAGATAGATAGATAGATAGATAGATAGATATAGAGCTCTGTCGGTATACAGTAGTAGATAAAATAGGAGACACAATAGAGAGTGAGGTTGAGAGACAAGTAGGATTAGGTATGAAGGGAGTGAAAAAATGAAAGGGCAAGGGGGAAGGAGGGTTGAGGTCATTGTCTAGTTTTACAAAGGCCAATAAATGATTTTGTCTCTGTAGCACCCTCTAGTGTGTGCTACTAGAGGGAGAGTAGAAAAACTATACTCTGACTCATGTTTAACCAGTGAGCCTGTAATTGGGTCAGCGGTCAGGGTCATTAGAGGTTAGGCCACTATGACTCATACAGACAGCTCTCTGCTGCCTCCCCCTGGATCTAGAAAGTTGGAGAACATCCTAGATGCTGGTGGGTGGAGGTTAGGAGGGGTTTTTCTGCATTATTAGCTAATTCCCAGGAGTTGGACCTGACAGGGGAGGAAATGAGCCCTTAAATAGACATGAGTCATGCTGGGAAGAGAGTCGGGTGGAAGATGGAGATGCAGTGCTGTGGGAGACTATCGGTGGCTCTCGAGGGACCCCTGCCAGGGAGGGGCTGGCCTGGAAGGATTCTATCACTGAAGAAGTTAGAGGAGGCTTTACTGAGAGGCAGCGGAAGCAAGGAAGGACAGAGTAAGTAGATCAGCATGGTGCAGGAACAGACAAGGGGAGAGACTGCAACATGCAGCGGGTCTCTCTTGAAGATGGCAGTGTGCCAAGTCTTCTTCAAACCTTTCCCTGGGAAATCTGCAGTGTGCCAGTTAGGTAGACTCGGAAGAAGAAGCAGCCATTTTGGACAGATTCATGCTCCCAAATTTGTGGGAACAAATTGAGGTTGGCCCCTTCCTGTTCCAACATGACTGCGCACCAGTGTACAAAGCAAGGTCCACAAAAGACGTGGATGAGCGAGTTTGGGGTGGAGGAACTTGACTGGCCTGCACAAAGTCGTGGCCTCAACCTGATAAAACATCTTTGGGATGAATTAGAGCGGAGACTGCGAGCCAGGCCTTCTCGTCCAAAATCAGCTCTTGACCTCACAAATGTGCTTCTGGAAGAATGGTCAAACATTCCCATAGTTACATTCCTAAACCTTGTGGTCAGCCTTCCCAGAAGAGTTGAAGTTGTTATCACTGCAAAGGGTGGGCCAACTCAATATTGAGTGACTGAGGCTCTTTACCACGTGATCAGCTGTGCCCAATCACAGATGATCACAGCATGAACCAGGAAGTGCAGGTAATCTGCTTTCCCCGGTTCGCGCTAAAAGGGAGAGCTGATAAGCGGCTCTCCTGTCAGAGGGCGGTGTGCACTGATAATCAGCACATTGATTATCAGCCCAGCCCCCATCAGAAGTGCCCACCACAATGCCAATGAGTGCCCACCCAAATTGCCAATCAGTGCCCATAAAAGTGCCAATTAGTGCCCATCAGTAACGCCTGTCAGTGCCCTTCACAGATGCCATTCAGTGCCCATCAGTAATGCGTGCCAGTACCTCCTCATCAGTGCTGTCTATCATTGCCATCTATTAGTGCCCATCAGTGCCACCTATCAGTGCCCATCAGTGCCGCCTATCAGTGCCACCTATTAGTGCCCATCAGTACCACCTATCAATGCCCATCAGTGTGACCTATCAGTGCCCATCAGTGCCGCCTATCAGTGCCCATCAATTCTGCATATCAGTGTAGTCTATAAATGCCCATCAGTGATGGATAACCGTGCCGCCTATCAGTGCCCATCAATTCTTCATATTAGTGTAGTCTATAAATGCCCATCAGTGATGGATAACAGTGCTGCCTATCAGTGCTCATCAATTCTATATATTAGTGCCTCCCCATCAGTGCCACCTTATCAGTGCAGCCTCATACCCGTCAGTGAAGAAGAAAACAACATTTTATAACAGAAACAAAGAAAAACTTTTTTTTTTTTTTGAAAAATGTTGGTACTTTTTAGTTTGTTTAGCAAAATATTAAAAACCCTGAGGTGATCAAATACCACCAAAAGAAATCTCTATTTGTAGAAAGAAAATGTCTGCACTCCAATGCATTTTACCACAATTGTCAAATTTCCCCCAATTTTTTTTGAAATTTTGCTCATTACTAATCGCTAATTACGACTCAACCAATTCCCTGCCCAGGAAAAATCTCTAGTACAGATATGGTGGAGCACAAGTCACTCAACCCTGCCCCTCTGCAATGCAACGCTTCGTGCTCATTGCGATGCCCAAACACATCCAGGATAGGCAAAGTACGGGTTCCCTTTAAGCGGATATTTTTTTGTTTGTTTTGTCCCGTGTGATTGATTGCGCTGTTTGAGTTTGTGTTTATCAGTTTAGGGTACGTTGTGAATGTTGCAACATTTTTGAATGATTAAGAATATATGAGGCTTGTCAACAAGTCATTTGTCAAAAGATGTGATACCGGCACACCGTGTTTTTCTCTTCTTCGGGGTATGAAATGTTCTTCAGTCATTTCAACGATTTAGGTGAAACATTCTACGGATGTGAGTGAGCGATACCGCGACTCATCCGTTTCGGTACCAGGAGTGACATTTTATGTGACGATGATAACGTTTTATCTTGTATGGGAACCGGCTACAGACTCTCACTAAGTTTGAATATCACCGTGCTCTAAAGATTATCATTAACACCTCTTCATAGAATGTGATTCGATGATATGAAATTCCAGCTGCCCCTTAAATACCACCTGAACTATTCCAACTTTTAAAACCTTAACCCCTTGATGCTGACAGTATGCAGATATGGGACCTCACTAGACCGGGCTTTTTTTTTCCGTGGGGCTGTATATTTGCATATCTGTCTTTGTGCTGGGAGCGCGCCGCATAGTGCGCTCCCAGCACAGAGACCGGGGTCTCAGCGGGAGCCCCGGGTCCTGTACTAACGATTGGGACTCAGAACTCCCGGTTCCAGGTCACCTGATCGCTGTGATACCCTCTGATTGACTATCAGAGTGATCAATCACTGTGAAGCCCACCCCTGTATTTCTCTGTAAATGGAGAGGAAAGATACATTGTAAAGCCTCGTACACACGATCGGATTTTCTGCAGACAAAACCTCGGACTTTAGTCTGAAGGCGTGTGCCTGGATTTTGTCTTGCATACAAACGGCAAGGAAATGTCAGCCAACAAACACAAAGTAGTGACGTACTACGTGTTTTTTCAGCTCTTTAGCGCCACCCTTTGGGCTCCTTCTGCTAATTTCGTGTTAGTTGAAGTTTGGTGAGTGTAGATTCACGCTTTTCTTTTCGCACTTTTTATTTCGTGCTTTTCATTTTGCGCTTTTCAGTTCGCGCTTTTCAGTTCGTTTCTGAACGGCCGTTCCTCAACCAGCCATGTTGCAGAGTTGGAGGAGATAAGGTGTTATTTATTATTGCCCTTGGAGTTATTGCTTTGACCCAAGTCCAGTCCAGGAACAGGAGGAGGAGGATTTCTTGTATCAAAAATTGGTTGCTTTTATTAATTGTGACCAATTATGTCATATGCCTTTGCTGCGGGAGTTCCAGGAGAATAATCCGGATGATTTTCGAAATTATATCTGGGTGACAGACCCCTGCTTTCACCAACTCTTGGCATTGCTGACCCCCTATATTTAAGAAGCAGGGCACATGCATGAGGTTTTTATTTTATTTTTTTCGTTGAATAATGATTTGATTTGTTTTCTTTTTTTAATGCACAATTAAAAAAAAATGTGTAGAAAAATACTTGGCTTCAAATGACAGTTTGGGAGTAGGCAGGTACATTTTAAAAATACAATGTAAACTTAACAAGGGACACCAGCATAGTTGTAGCTTTGATATAAAAAACTACAGGATAATGATGTGGTAACTTGACGAAAAAAAAGCATTGCAACGACACCCGAGTGTGAAAGGGGTTAAAGCCGTTTAGGACATTCCATTTTCGAACACAAAGGCAACTACCGGACACTCCAATCAGCCGAACAAGAAACCCATACGAACAATTTTTCCCCCCCAAGTACGAGACGAGGCTCTGTATGGAGGGTCAAACAGGAATCAGACCCTTTATTAGAACCAAAATTACCAGTCTTTATATACAGTCAAAGAGGAGGTTCCACCCTCCTGCTCATATTACTCTAACAATACACCTGTAACCAGAAACCTAATTAACATGAGCTAGTTTACTAAATCCTTTACCCAGAATAGGTGACTCAAAGACATGACCTTTAGGACAGACTTGTGGTCACCGAGCTTCACACATTAGTATAAACACAGGACACCTTCTCACAATAGCATGAGCTAATTACAATTAACAATACAAACAGTGATATCCCCCCTCTCCTCAGCCTAGTAGGCAACAAACTATAGTATGAGTAGACTGTCCGGCTCCTACTCAGTTCTAGAAGCCAATGTGATCAGTTCAGAATCAAACAAACCAAGAATAGTTTTTACATATATCCTGGGCGATATTGTGGATAAATATTACTGTCCCATTTTAAGTAATCCAATCATATTCTCAGGGTTTATTCTTTTCTTGGTCACCCTGCGCTCAACAGTGACTCCCGTCACAAGCATAATATTTTTCTTGATATCACTAGAAAAAAAAAAAGCCTTTTAAATACTTTTGGCAGAACTCCATCAGTATCACCAGCAAAGCAGCTTCATTATTATCCCATTAAAGAAGAAGAGAATTGTGCGCTGCATTTGGAGATTTCATAATTTGCCGCGTCACGAATGTTAATTCTCCGTTATGAACGCTAGTTTACAAGACCGGCCGCTTCCGGCTCGTCCTTGCTTCCGAGCGTGCGTGTTTGTACTTTGGACTTTTGTCCGACGGACTTGTGTACACACGCTCGGAAAGTCGGACAACAGATGGAAAATTTTAAAGCCTGCTATCCAAGATTTGTTCGCGGGAAATCCGTCAACAATGGTCCGAAGAGGCGTACAAACGGTCAGATTTTCCGCCAACAGCCTGTCATCACACATTTCCCGTCAGAAAATCCGATCGTGTGTACAAGGCTTAACTCTCTCTCTTTCCTTGCAGAGAGAGAGAGAGAGAGAAACAAACAACTGTGAGAAAAAAATATATAAATAATAAAAAATAAACAAAAATACCTATATCAAGGTTGATCTAGGCCAGGGTTAGTGTTTGGGTCAAGCAAGGGTCAAAGGTCACGGTTTGAACAGGATTTAACCCCTTGGCCGACAGATGGCCAAAGTGAAGCACCAAGTAGACATACAAAGTTCAAGTTCTTGAAACAAACAATGGCCATGGATACAGTTATATTGCATTCCTATGATGGTTTGCTGTTAAAGCGGGGGTCCACCTATCTATCGTTGTTTTTGTTTTTTTTTAGTTCATTCACAAACTTTTCTTCTCAGCATTACATACTCACATATTGTGTGTAATATGTCCGCCTGTGTCAGATTTCGTCGGAAAGAATAACTTATATTATTCACTGCAGGCGGTTTCCATCTTCATTGTGGGCATTTGAAGCCCACAAGCATTTATTTCCTGGATGTGGTGAATGCTGTGCTCCCAGCATTCACCGCTCGTTCCCGCACATGCTCAGTGGCATCCTGGGAAGCCTGAGACTAGCTCCCAGGAGTCTGGGAGAGGCTAGAAACACGCCTACTCCCACGGGAGGAGAACCAGGAAGTGCAAAAAAGAATAAGAAATAAAAGGTAATTACGGCGATTTAAATTTTTTTAAACGGCATGTCAGCATCTAGGCAAGGAAGAGAATACATACAGATATTGTTCAAAATTTGGGTGGAACCCCGCTTTAATAATAACATTTGGTTGAATTAACCCCTTAGAGGCTGACAGCACGCATATATGCAGCCTGACTGGACTGAGCTATTTGCCGTGGGGCCGCATATATGCGTATCTCTCTTGGGTGCACAGCACAGAGCCACAGGTCGTGTATTAACGACTGGGACCTGGAAACACCCAGTTCCGGGTCACTTGATCACTGTGGTAGCCCCTGATTGGCTACTACAGTGATCCGTCACTGTAAAGCCCGCCCCTGTGTTTCTCTCTATGTGAATGGAGAGGAAAGGTACATTGTATCTTTCTCTTCCTTGCACAGAGAAAAAAAAAAATCAACCGTGTGTAAAAATAAACAACTAAAAAATAATAAAAAATAAAAGAAAAAATACATAGATCAAGGTTTGAGCTAGGTCAGGGTTAGTGTTTGGGTCAAAGGTCAGGATCAGTATATTTTGGGCAGGATTTAAAAAAAATGTTTTAACCACTTCTGGTTCGCCCGCCGTCGTTATATGTCAGTACTTTGTTGTTGAATACCGTTGTTGTAGCAGCAGATAGCTGCCAAAACCCAGTATTTAAAAAAAAACTGCGGGCCGTCCGCTTTCAGATAAAAGTGGTCTCTGTGGCGGATTCGCCGCAAGATCACTTTTATCAGTGGCGGGAGAGGTGCACATCCCCCTCCTGCCGCGTCCCAGTCATCTCCGCCGCTTACCGGAGCCATCGGTAGCGGCGGAGACGATCGGGTCCTTTCCCCTCAGAGACTGGAAGTCGAGTGAGGGAAGGATGTGGTCCCCACTCGACTCCATACCATTGGATGACAGAATTGATGTCAAATGTCACTTCCGCCCAGTGGTCTTAAAGGGGAATTTAATTTTTTTTTGAAAAAAAAATACTTTTTTTTTTTTTATTGCATTTGAGTGTAAATATGAGATGTGAGGTCTTTTTGACCCCCAAATCTCACATTTAAGAGAACCTGTCATGCTTTCTTTTCTATTACAAGGGATGTTTACATTCCTTGTAATAGGAATAGAAACAAAAATAGGAATAAAAGTGATCCAAAAATTTGGACACTGTAAAAAAAAAAGTAAACCGCGTTCAACCCACACATTTGAGGTATTGCCGTGATCGTTATAATGAGAGCAATAATTCTAGCTCTGTAACTCAAAACTGTAGAAATTTTTTAACTTTGCCCATGGAGATTTTTAAGGGTCAAAGTTTGTCGCCATTCCATTCCATGAGCGGGTGCAATTTTGAAGCGTGACACGATGGGTATCAATTTACTCGGCGTAACATTATCTTTTACAATATAAAAAAAAAGTTGGGCTATCTTTACTGTTTTCTTATTTTTTAATTTAAAAATGTGTATTTTTTCCACAAAAACTGTTTTTATTTTTTATCCCTGGGGAGGCGGTCAGGATGCTTGCTCTGCCCCTCATGGTCACTATATATTTTTGCTTCCTGCCGACTCTTGAACACGTGACCTGAGGAAGGGGTTAATCCCCAAAACATGTAGTTCCTGCACTGTTCAAGCTTCGGCAACTTCTTCTGAATTCAACAATTTTTGTTCCCCTTGTCCTTGGATTATACAACTCCTGGAGCCTGTTGGAGCTTGTCTGTGTGCGGTGGTACTGACGCGGCCGGTCAGGTGATCCCAGGTTTCCTAGATCTAGATGTCAAGCCGCAGGAGGCATCCATCGCTTCCACCGGTCACTGTGCTGCGGAATCCATGGAACATGCTATCAGTCCTGTCCGGTCTTCCCCGGGCGTCCTGTGCTGCGAGGTCTTTGGCTGGTGGACAGTCCCTCGCCTCTGGCATTTTTGGGACCACTCTTCAGGTCCTTGATCACCTACAGCAGGGCCCTTTTTAATATTGATTGGACCCTGGGCAAACATTTTCTTGGGCCCTCCCAAATCCACTTATCAGCTATTTTCTGACGCCTTAAGAGTTCCCTTCACTGGAACTAAGGGGCCAAACCCAACCCCTGAAAAACAACCCCCCACCATAATCCCCCCCTCCACCAAATGATTTGGACCAGTGATCAAAATAAAGGCCCATAAAGACATGGATGAGCGATTTTGGGGTGAAGGAACGTGTCTGGCCTGCACAGAGTCCTGATCTCAACCAGATAGAACACCTTTGGGATGAATTAGAGTGGAGACTGTGAGTGGGGTTGCCACATCATCCCTTTAATCCAGGACACTCATTAATTACACAGGTTCTGTGGTTGATTAAGGTGGTAAATAAACTCATTTGGTGCCTTATCTGCATTAAATCAACCTCAGAACCTGTGTAAATTGATATGTGTCCTGGATTAAAGGGATGATGTGGCAACCCTAACTGTGAGCCAGGCCTTCTCATCCAACATCAGTGCCTGACCTCACAAATGTGCGTCTGGAAGAATAATCAAACATTCCCATAGACACTCTCCTAAATCTTGTGAACGGCCTTCCCAGAAGAGTTGAAGCTGTTATGGCTGCAAAGGGTGGGCCAACGCAATATTGAACCCTACGGACTAAAACTGGGATGCCATTAGGGTTCATGTGTGTGTAAAAGCAGGCGTCCCAATAATTTTGGTATTATAGTGTGTATGTGTATATGTATATATATATATATATATATATATATATATATATATATATATATATATATATATATATATATATATATATATATATATATATATATATGTTTAGGTATATATGTATATATATATATATGTTTATATGTATATATATATGTATATATATATATATATATGTGTATATATGTGTATATATATATATATTTTTTAATACATCCCTGGGAAGAGCATCTGGGTCACCCTTGCACTGCAGGATCCATTTTTCCATTTTTTTGCACACACATTTAAAAATGAATTTGACGCCTGAAGATTAGTTAAAGGAGTTGTAAATCCAGAAGTTTTTTTTTATCCTAATGCATTCTATGTCAGTCAGCCAATCAGGAGAGAGAGGGGGCGGGGCCAGGTCGGGGCTCCGTGTCTGCATGGATACACAGAGCTCTGATTTCGGCTCGGGGGCCCCCTGTAGCAAGCTGCTGGCTGAGGGGGGCACTCAAAGGAGGGAGGGGCCAGGAGCAGCAAAGAGGGACCCTGAGAAGAGGAGGATCCGGGGCCCCTCTGTGCAAAACCAACTGCACAGAGGAGGTAAGTATAACATGTCTGTTATTAAAAAAAAAAAAACAAGCCTTTACAATCACTTTAAACCCACAAATATTATATATTCTCTGAAAGCAGACACCCTGGTGAATAAAATAGTGTTATTTTTTTTTTTGTTATTATTTTTTTTAATGTCACATGATATTAGCGCTGTGGTTTGTCAAGCACAAAAGTTTGCCATGTTCAATAAAAACAAGAAAGAAAATATTTATTTTGTCATTCTTTGAGTCTGTACAGCTGTTGAAAAACTGTTTAAATTCCTAATACAATACGACACAAAAGTACTCCTAAAACATGTTGCATTTTTTTTTTCTGCCATTGTGTCCAGATGGGTCTCTGAGAATCCTTGCGATAAACCAATGTATTATTGAAGAAGCTCTTGTCATTGTTCCCTCAATCAATATATTGAAGCGGAAAGAGAAGGCTCACGTCTAGGGCGGTCAGTTTACTGAAAGAGCCCTTCTGAATTCAGTGATTTCATATTTGAATACAGCTATTGACAGATCTAATAAGATGTTTCAGGACTCTGAAGTAAAAATGGGGACCTGGATAGTATTTGAGAATTCGCTGTTGAAGACGGACAAACGCATTTATCTAATGTCGCTTCTTCGCAGCTGAGCACCTAGAATACGCTCAACAAAAAATGTCATTCCCCTTCTGAAAGATTTTTAGAGTTGATTTAAAAAAAAAATGTTTTAGAAACATAAAGTGGCCAAAGCTCAGAAGTGCATAAAAACGTAATAAAAATCATTAACCACTTCAGTACCGGGCACTTTTACCCCTTTCCTGCCCAGGCTCAATTTTTAGATTTCAGCTCTGTCGCATTTTGAATGGCGCGGTCATGCTACACTGTACCCATATGAAATTTTTATCATTTTTTTCATACAAATAGAGCTTTCTTTTGGTGGTATTTAATCACCACTTTTTATTTTTTGCTTAAAAAAAAAGAAAAAAAGACCAAAAATTTTGAAAAATAAAAAACATTTTTTATAGTTTGTTATAAAATTTTACAAACAGGTAATTTTTCCCCCTTACTGATGTGCGCTGATGAGGCTGCACTGATGGGCACTAATAGGTGGCACTGATTGGCACTAATAGGTGGCACTGATGGGCACTGATAGGCTGCACCAATGGGCACTGATGGGCACTGATATGTGGCACTGATTGGCACTAATAGGTGGCACTGATGGGCACTGATAGGCTGCACCGATGGGCACTGATAGGCTGCACTGATGGGCACTGATATGTGGCACTGATTGACACTAATAGGTGGCACTGATGGGCACTGATAGGCAGCCCTGAGAGGTGACACTGATGAGGAGGCACTGATTGGCAGCACTGGTGGGCACTAATAAGTGGTACTGATAGGCAGCACTGATAGGCGGCACTGATATGTGGAATTGATAGGAACTGGTAGGCAGCACAGATGGGCTCTGATAGACAGCACTGATGGGCACTGCTAGGCACTGGTAGGTTTCACTGATGAGCACTGATATGTGGCACTGATGGCCACTGATAGGCACTGGTAGGTGGCACTGATGGGCACTGATAGGCAGCACTGAGAGGTGACACTGATGAGAAGGCACTAATGGGCACTGATTGTAGCAGCATTAATGGGCACTGATTGGCAGCACTGGTGGGCACTAATAGGCAGGACTGGCAGGCACTGTTTGGACTGCACTTATAATCAGTACATTGATAATCAGTGCCCTAATTATCAGTGTAGATGTTCCTTTACCTTTACCAAATCTGACGCACAAAGCGCCACACATGCTCAGAATAAATTAAGAGACGAAAGTTATTGGCTACTGCCCCGTTTATAGTCCCGACGTACGCGTTTTACGTCGCCGCGTTCAGAATGATCGGATTTTCCGACAACTTTGTGTGACTGTGTGTATGCAAGACAAGTTTCAGCCAACATACGTCGGAAAAAATCCATGGATTTTGTTGTCGGAATGTCCGATCAATGTCCGACCGCGTGTACAGGGCATTAGACAGGATCATTTGGTTGGTTGCAGACTGGCTGGTAAGTTGAGCGGGAATTTTTCCTTGTTTTTGTTTGACATGCGTCACCCTTCGCATAGCTCCCAACTGTCCCTGATCCCGAGGGACTGTCCCTGATTTGGAACAATGTCCCTCTGTTCCTCTTTCCTCCTTTTTTTTGTCCCTCGAATTGGTCTGATCTATATAGTTGTATATAAAATACACTTCTTTATCTTTCAAAAAGTGTTTCCCAGTTCTAAACTTTTCATCCCATTTCTAAATTGCTACATTTGTAAATTTCAAAAGCCAATATAAAGGAATAGGAGTGGTAAATAAATCACTTCTCTTTGTACTCCTCACCTGGTTGCCCCCACACACGCTTGACACCATCGGAGCCAAATAAGTTTATTTTGGTCTCATCACACCACAGGACATGGTTCCAGTAATCCATGTCCTTAGTCTTCTTCTCCAAACTGTTTGTAGGTTTTCTTGTGCATCATCTTTAGAGGAGGCTTCCTTCTGGGATGAAAGCCATGCAGACCAATTTAATGCAGTGTGCGATGTGTGGTCTGAGCACTGACAGGCTGACCCCCCACCCCTTCAACCTCTGCAGCACTGCTGGCAGCACTCATAGGTTTATTTCCCAAAGACAACCAGTCAGGAAAGGTTTCACCTGCTGGTGGCACTGTCAGATCTTTGGGCCGCAGTACTGGTGTTCACCAGCGGGTGTCTCCTAGCAGTCTGGAGCTGTCAGGATAGGTTTCACCTGCTGATGGTACTGTCTGATATTTGGGCCGCAGTACTGGTGTCCACCAGCGGGTGTCTCCTAGCAGTCTGGAGCTGTCAGGATAGGTTTCACCTGCTGGTGACACTGTCTGATCTTTGGGCCGTAGTATTGGTGTCCACCAGCGAGTGTCTCCTAGCAATCTGGAGCCGACATCATCTCCTGCAATCAGGCGTCACCTGAGACTAATTGCAGGAGATGTGTATTTATACCCGACAAGCACTCACACACTTGCCTTGGTATTGTCCTTGAGCCCTGACCTGTAATCCTGAACCTAAACCTGTATTTGTACCTGTTCCCGTCCCTCCTGTGATCCTATTATCCTGTACCCCTGCCCTGCAGCCTGATCCCTTCCACCTTCTCCCTGTCCTGTCTTGCTCCTTGCCCCCATCTGCTGATCTCCCGTTTATGACCCTGGCCTGGCTATGATTACGATTTTGGTATTTCCTTTTTGCTGTATATACTACTTTAGATTGTTGTTCTTTCTGGGTCACTGTTTGGTTGTTGATTTGTTTTACACTGTTTGGTATTGGAGGTGCGTTTATATCTGTGTTCACTTATCTTAATAAATTACATTACTTTTTCACCTTACGTATGTTTTGGTTCACCCAGTTGCAGTCCACACAGTTCTGGTTACGCCTGTTTATAACACAACCTCTGGATATGACTCTGAGCACGTGCACCCAACTTCTTTGGTGGACCATGGCGAGGCCTGTTCTGAGTGGAACCTGTCCTGTTATACCGCTGTATGGTCTTGGCCACCGTGCTGCAGCTCAGTTTCAGGGTCTTGGCAATCTTCTTATAGCCTAAGCCATCTTGATGTAGAGCAACTATTATTTTTTTCAGGTCCTCAGAGAATTCTTTCTCATGAGGTGCCACCTGAAACCTTGTAACACTAACAAGTCACATGACACAGGGGAGGTAAAATGGCTAATTGTGCCCAATTTGGACATTTTTACTTAGGGGTGTACTCACTTTTGGGGTAAACTCCATGCCCAAGAGGGTTAGGGCAGTGCAAAATAATGGTGGCCACACAAAATATTGACACTTTATTCCCAATTTGGACATTTTCACTTAGGGGTGTACTCACTTTTGTTGCCAGCGTTTTAGACATTAATGGCTGTGTATTGAGTTATTTTGAGGGGACAGCAAATTTACACTGTTATACAAGCTGTACACTCACTACTTTACATTGTAGCAAAGTGTCATTTCTTCAGTGTTGTCACATGAAAAGATAGAATAAAATATTTACAAAAAATGTGAGGGGTGTACTCACTTTTGTGAGATACTGTATATATAATTAAGTTGCAGTAATACGATAATACAGAAAGAAGTAAGAAAAAAATCCTATATACCTATTCTATTCTTATGAGGAAAATGTGAATCAATATCTCAGCTACTTAATACTTTGGTCTTTTGTCCAACCTCAACAAAACGGCAGAGAAACGGCTCAATAAACATGCAGAAGGGAGCTTAATACATTGCAGACGATATCATCCTGCACCCCAATTTATCCTTAAGGCTTCAGAATTGGATTTTGGTGAACTTTGTAAAGTGTAGACACGCGAAGGAGTAAAATCAATGCGCCGAGCAGCTGGATGTTTAGACTGAAAAGTCAGAGCGAGCGGTCATTGTGTGAAGGGTTACTTATTACTTCCAGTACAGAATGGAAAAGACAAGAGGTGCTGCTGTATTACTCTCTAATGATAGCTGTGTGTGGTAAAGCATGGATCCGGGCTGCCTGTTTCAAGAATTATTTTTTAAACCTTTCCGAATGTTATTTTCTTTTTCAAAATAGAAGTAAGTGTTGATACTCCAGCAAGAAAAGAAAGAAAATAAATGTTGAAGAATTGGAAAAACCTCACAGGAGTGTGAGGGGAGGTTCCCTTTAAAAGTAGCCAGAGCCAATCAAGACCCTCATTAACACTCAATGAGGGCACCCAAGGGATTCTCAAGAGCAAGGCTTACCTGATGTTCTTGCAGGCAAGAACAGAATGTAGAGGAGCGAGAGGAGACAGGGAAAGAGAAAGTCACAGGGAGTCTGAAACACCAAGTTCAGAAGTAGTGGAGGAACCATCAGAAGGATGCACCATTGAGGATCAATCTCCCCCACAGGTGGTTCCCTTTACGAGGAGCCAGTGAGGGCACTCAAGACGGCATGGCGTACCTGAATTCATAAATGAAGTGCCAAAACATGTGCATGCAGGCACCAGCAGAAAGTAGAGTGTTGGGGAGCCAGAGATGAGAAGAATGTAGAAGAGCCAGAAGAGACAGGCATCAGAAGAATGCACCTTAAAGGACCAATTTACCTTACAGTTGGCGCTGGTTCTCTTTAAAAGGAGCCAATCAAGGCATTCATTACTAATTGGTTAGGGCACTCAAGGGCAGGGTTTACCCGAGGTGCCTGCCGAGAGGAGCAAAATGTAGAGGAACCAGAGGAAATAGGTAAAAAGAAAGTCACAGAGTCCGAAAACACCAAGTGCAGAAGCAGTGGTGGAACTATCAGAAGGATGCACCATTGAGGACCAATCTCCTCTACAGGTGGTTCCCTTTAAAAGGAGCCAGTAAGGGCACTCATTGATGGTACTGAAGGGACACTTGAGGGCATGGCTCACCTGAGTTCATAAATTAAGTGCTGGTGTATGTGCCTGCAGTCAGGAGCAAAATTTAAAATATGGGGGTGCTCGAGAAGACAGGCAGAGAGAAAAATCTGAGACACTAAGTGATGAATCAATGGAAGAACTAACAGCATGCACCATAGAGGACCATTCTCCCCTACAGGGGTGTAAGGGGACAGTCCATTTAAAAGGAGCCCGAGCCAACCAGGGCATACATTGACACTCAGTGAAGGCACTCAAGGGACACTCAAGGGCATAGCTCACCTGAGTTCATAACATAAATGAAGTGCTGGTGCATGTGCCTACAGGCTGGAGCAGAATGTACAATGTGGAGGCTCCAGAGGAAACAGGCAGAGAGCAGGTTGCAGAACAACACGTGCAGAAGCAATAGATGAACCATCAGAAGGATGCTCTAAAGAGGACCAATCTTCGCCACAGGAGTTTGAGAGTTTCCTTTAAAAGTAGCCAGAGTCAGTCATGGCACAGGTTGACATTCATTGAGGGCACTCAAGGGACAATTTGAGGAGCATGGCTCACTCAAATTTATTAAGAAGCAGAATGTAGAATGTGAAGGATCCAAAAAAAAAAAAAAAAAAGGAAAAGAGGTCAGAGTCTGAAACATCAAGTGCAGAAGCAGTGGAGGAACCATCAGAAGAATGCGCCATATAAATCCAATCTCTCCCTGCGAGAGGAGGTTCCCTTTAAAAGGAGCCCAAGCCAATCAAGACACTCACTGGCAATTAGTGAAGGCACTCAGGGGACCCATAAGTTCACCTAATTAACAAACAACAATATTAAATCTTCTACTTTCAAATGTGGAAGGGCATGGGAGCCTGAGTGTGGCATCACAGCTCCCAGAATTCCAAGCTATTGCTGAGCACTCCCTCATCTCCCCTGCATCAGCCTCTCCCTGACACAGGGGGATCATGTGATCGGACCAGAGTGGGCTGAAAATAGGTACACTTTTTTTTTTTTTTTTTGCACAGGTTAAGCAGCATAGGTACCAGGAGTGGGGAATTGGACATTTTAAACATAGTTAGTGGTAGGAAGGAATTCCACTTTACAGCCTTTTTGAGTTACTGTGTATGTTCTTAAAAAATAATAAAAATAGTGTTGATGCTCTGATCCCGGGACATGGCCCAGGACACAACATCAGCAGGAAAGACAACCAAGATGTGGGACTTTCCAGGGAAACCTGGGCCAGTCGGCATATATGCAGCAGGCATTATTTGTTTCGAAGCCAACATACACTATATTGTCAAAAGTATTGGGACACCTGCCTTTACATGCACCTGTACTATAATGGCATCCCAGTCTTAGTCCGTAGGGTTCAGTATTGAGTTGGCCCACCTGTTGCAGCTAAAACAGCTTCAACTCTTCTGGGAAGGCCATCCACCAAGTTTAGGAGTGTGTCTATGGGAATGTTTGACCATTCTTCCAGAAGCGCATTTGAGAGGCCAGGCGCTGATGTTGGATGAGGAGGCCTGGCTCACAGCCTTCGCTCTAATTCATCCTAAAGGTGTTCTATCGGGTTGAGCTCAGGACTCTGTGCAGGCCAGTCAAATTCCTCCACCCCAAACTCGCTCATCCATGACTTTATGGACCTTGCTTTGTGCTCTGGTCCAAACCATTTGGCGGAGGGGGGATTATGGTGTGGGTTTGTTTTTTAGGGGTTGGGCTTGGCCCCTTAGTTCTAGTGAAGGAAACTCTTAAGGTGTCAGCATACCAAGACATTTTGGACAATTTTATGCTTCCAACGTTGTGGGAACAGTTTGGGGATGACCCCTTCCTGAAAAGCAAGGTCAATAAAGACATGAATGAGTGAGTTTGGGGTTGAGGAACTTGACTGGTCTGCACAGAGTCTTGACCTTAACTCGATAGAACACCTTTGGGATGAATTAGAGTGGAGACTGCTAGCCAGGACTTCTCATCCTACATCAGTGCCTGACCTCACAAATGCACTTCTGGAAGAATGGTCAAACATTCCCATAGACACACTCCTAAACATTGTGGACAGCCTTCTGAGAAGAGTTGAAGCTGTTATAGCTGCAAAGGGTGGGCCACCTCAATATTGAACCCTACGGACTAAAGCCTCATACACACAATCGGATTTTCTGCAGATAAAACCTCAGACTTTTGTCCAAAGGCGTGTGCCTGGATTTTGGCTTGCATACAAATGGTACACAATTGTCAGCCAACAAACACGAATGTAGTGACGTACTAGACGTACTACGAGCCGAAAAAGTGGAAGTTCAATTGTCAGGTGCCACCCTTTGTGCTTCTTCTGCTTATTTCACGTTAGTAGAAGTTTGGTGAGTGTTGATTCGCACTTTTCATTTTGCGCTTTTCAGTTTTTTTCTGAACGGCCGTTCGTCAACCAGCCATGTTGCAGAATTGGAGGAGATAACATGTTATTTATTATTGGCCTTGGAGTTGTTGCTTTGACCCAAGTCCAGGAACAGGATGAGGAGGAGTTCCTGGACCAAAAATTGGGGTCCGTCATCCGGAGATAATTCCGAAAATCATCCAGATTATTCTCCTTTTCTTCCAATTGTTGCAATATTTTATATCACACGGTATTTGTGTAGTGGTGTTTTACATGCAACTTTTTGGGAAAAGGGACACTTTCATGAATTTAAAAAAAAACAAACAGTAAAGTTAGCCCAATTTTTTTGTATAATGCGAAAGATGATGTTACGCCAAGTAAATAGATACCAAACATGTCGCGCTTTATAATTGCACGCACTCGTGGAATGGCGACAAAACTACGGTACCTAAAAATTTCCATTGGCGACGCTTTAAATTTTTTTACGGTTACCAGGTTAGAGTTACAGAGGAGGTCTAGGGCTAGAATAATTGCTCTCGCTCTTACGATCGCCGCGATACCTCACACGTATGATTTGAACACCGTTTACATATGCCGGCGCCACTTCCGTATGCGTTTTCTTTGCTGCGCGAGCTCGCAGGGACGGGGGGCGCTTTAAAAAAAAATTTTTTTTCTTATTTATTTTATTTATTTTTATATTTATAAATTGTGTTTAAAAAAAAAAATTTGATCACTTTTATTGCTGTCACAAGGAATGTAAACATCCCTTGTGACAGTAATAGGTGGTGACAGGTACTCTTTATGGAGGGATCGGGGGGGGGGTCTAAAAGACCCCCAATCCCTCCTTTGCACTTCAAAGTATTCAGATCGACGTTTTCGGCGATTCTGAATACTGTGTATTTTTTTTTAAACCGGCGGCCATTGGCAGCCGAGCAAACTGGAAGTGACGTCATGACGTCGCTTCCGCGTTTACAATTAGGAGGCTGGAACGAAGCCGCTTCCAGACTGTCACTAGCCGCGGACCGCTTGTGTCCGACTGACTTGTGTACACACGCTCGGAAAATCTGACAACAGACATTTGTCGGCGGAATATTTTAAAGCCTGCCATCCAACAATTGTCCGCGGAAAATCCGACAACAATTGTCCGATGGAGCGTACAAACGGTCGGATTTTCCACCAAACAGCCTGTCATCACACATTTCCCGTCGGAAAATCCGATCGTGTGTAAGAGACTTTAGACTGGGATGCCATTAAAGTTCATGTGCGTGTAAAGGCAGGCGTCACAATACTTTTGACAATATAGTGTATTCATCATCAGTAGGTTTTTCTGAATTATAGAAGAAATCTCCATGCTGATATTCTTCTTGGAGGGAATCACTGGGCTTCCAACACTAACAGGCAAGCATGCTAATTGCCTAACCTCTGTTCTGTCCAAATTTTTGAAACGTGATCACCACGGTAGAATTTAAATACGAATGAAAATGAAAAGGCATGGATCTTGATGGGCTTTGGAAAGTGGTAAACAAGCAGTAATATAACATAATGGGATATTTGCGTTACTTTTCAGTAGAGCTGATTTATCCAATTGTCTAAAGGAAAAAAAAAAATGTCTAGCAGATTGGTGACGGCACGCACATATACCATTACCGAGACGTACTAATGATGTGTACATATTCATGCGGTCCTGCAGGCACTCTGCTCCAGAAATAGATTTGCCTGCAGCTATGTTGTGATAATTCCCGGTCATTTTACATATTCACCTGTTATTAAAGCTGAACTCCAACCTTTGGGAAAGTTGAGACAAACATTTTCTGCCGTATACTGCATAAAAGCATGTCCTTTTATCGTTAAAATTTTAATGATTCTGTCTCAGTTTGTGAAGTTGGGAAGGATGCAAATTAGGTGAGTTCTTTCTATGCTTTCTATGCCATCAATGCTTTACAGGGGAGTGTAAAGTGATTTGAAAACCAATTCTTAATTAGGCTTCAAAATAAAACAAAAAATGTGACTTTAAAAAAAAAAAATGTAGTAAAGTACACATAATAGTAAAGAGCTGACCTAGTCAGTAGGTGTCTCTTGGCTTATTTCCATATGTTAGCCAGCTTAGTCTTACCTGCTTTACTAAAAACTCCTTTTGTTCACAAAGCTCAATAGCTCAAGATAGAATTTAGCCTTTATGGCCGAGTGAATTAGAGGGCTGCATTAGATTTCCAACACTTTTTGGAGTGTCTGTGCTTCCCTTTCCTTCCCCATGAGCTAGTGATTCTTTTTTCCAACCTCTAAATGACTACAGGATACAGAGGTGACATGAGGAGGTAGAGGATAGTGGCATTTGTCAGGGGATACAGGCTTCTGACACTCCAAGAAGTGTCAGATGCTGGAAAGTCTAACAGAGGCTTCAGTGCTTGAGCAGAGGGGTGGCATGAGACACAGGCTACCGGAGAGGTAAGAATATTAGATAAACCCCTCTCGAAAACTCAGTCTTTCCAGAACTGAGCTTGATGTATTAAATGTCCCTCCCCTTTATTGTTCTATCAAGATTAATACCCCATTTATGATTATTTACCCTCATTGCAAGGTGCTGGACTCTGACCTCTCCTTTCAGCCCCACATTTAATCACTGTCCAGCGCTTGCCACCTTCACCTCCATAACAAATCTATAAATATGCCTCTTCTTAACCAATAACATCATCAAGATACATATTCTCTCCCTGGTTATCTCTTGGTTCAACTATTGCAACTCCCTCTTCGTTGGCCTAATTTACACAAACTATATAATGATTGCTGCTGCCAGAAAGTTTCAGTATCCACTGCCCCTCCCTGACAATTCCTCCACTGGCTTCCCTTCACCTCTGCTCCGAGCTACGCCACAACCACTCAGTCAGTGACCACCCCTCCATGCCAATTCCTCCACTGGCTTCCCTTCACCTCTGCTCTGAGCTACGTCACCAACCACTCAGTCAGTGACCACCCTTCCCTGCTAATCCCTCAGTTGGCTTGCCATCACCAACCACACAGTGACTGCCCCTCCCACCCAATCCCTCCACTGGCTTCCCTTCACCTCTGCTCTGAACTACGCCCCAACCACTCAGTCAGCAACCTCCCCTCCCTGCCAAATACCTCCACTTGCTTCTCTTCCCCTTTGCTCTGAGCTACATCACCTACCATTCAATGACCGCCCCTCCCTGCTAATCCCTCCACTAGCTTCACTTCACCTCTGCTCTGAGCTTTGTCACCAACCACTCAGTCAGTGACCATCGCTCCCTGCCAATCCCTCAATTGGCTTCCCTTCACCTGTGCTCTGAGCTTCATCACCAACCACTCAGTCAGTGACCACCTCTCCCTGTTAATCCCTCCACTGTCTTCCCTTCCTCTTTGCTCTGAGCTAGGTCACCAATCACTCAGTCAGTGACCACCCCTTCTTGCCAATCCCTGCATTGGCTTCCCTTCACCTGTGCTCTGAGCTTCATCACCAACCACTCAGTCAGTGACCACCCTTCCCTGCTAATCCCTCAATTGGCTTCCCTTCACCTGTGCTCTGAGCTAGGTCATCAACCACTCAGTCAGTGACCACCTCTCCCTGTCAATCCCTCCACTGTCTTCCCTTCCCCTTTGCTCTGAGCTAGGTCACCAATCACTCAGTCAGTGACCACCCCTTCCTGCCAATCCCTCCACTGGCTTTCCCTCCCCTTTGCTCTAAGCTATGTCACCAACCATTCAGTGACCGTCCCTCCCTGACAATCCCTCCACTGGATTCCCTTCACCTCTGCTCTGAACTACGCTACAACCACTCAGTCGGTAACCACCCCTCCCTGCCAATCCCTCCACTGGCTTCCCTTCCCCACTGCTCTGAGCTACAGTACATTACCAGTCACTCAGTGAGCACCCCTCCCTGCCAATCCCTCCACTGGCTTTCCTTCACTTCTGCTCTGAGACACGTCACCAACCACTCAATTAGTGAGCACCCCTGACCCCTCCCTGCCAATTCCTCCACTGGCTTCCCTTCACCTCTGCTGTGAGGCACGTCACCAACCACTCAGTGCCAATCCCTCCACTGGCTTCCCTTCACCTCTACTCTGAGCTATGTCACCAACCACTCAGTTAGTGACCACCCCTCCCTGCCAATCCATCTACAAGCTCCTGATCACCCAATAAATCCACCCCAAAACACTGTCAACAAGATACAAAGCCATCCACAATTCTGATCCCATCTACATCACCAACCTCATTTTACCCCAACCGTCCTACTCCGTCCTCCCAAGACTATCTGCTCCCTAGCCCCTTCATAATGTCCTCCAATGCTCATCTTCAGGACATTTCCAGAGCCTTTCCCATCCTCTGGAACCCCCAACTCCAATCAGCCTGGTCATCAAATACGCTATCCACGTTTAAGGAATCATTGCAAAATACGTCTTTTCAGGGAAGCCTATCCAGCCCTAAACTAACAACTGAACTTTTACTTACTCCATCAACACATCCCCCCATCTAGGCAGGTGCAGTGCAGTTTAGCCTCCCTGCAAGAGTGGTGCTGTTCAGTGGCTCCCATGCATAGAGGGCAAAGGGGGAACCAGGTTCCTTCGAGGCCTCCATGGGTCTCATCAGGGAAGCAGTTTCCCCGATTGGATGTTGCTACCCTGACTGACCTGGCGCCATCTTTGGCATGGGCAGTGCTTATAAGAAAAGTGCTGTATTTATTGGCGTATAACACGCAATTTTTCACCCTAAAAATCGGGTGCAAATAGTGTGTGCGTGTTATACGCCGATACTGCAATTTGGGCTGCCTAGAAGGGAACAGGGAGGGGGACGGGACAAGCGCCATTAGATTACATACAGCGAGAATCTCCTGTTTACTCAGCGGCCTCTGTAATAGGAAGTCCCGTCTCCTGGGCCGGCATTGGACCACTGTTCTGTCTATCATAGAAGCCGGTCCAGGAGGCGAGTAAACAGGAGATACTAACCCCTTTGTCTGCATTGTATTGTCATTACATACCATTACAGTGGAACCTTGGATTATGAGCATAATCCATTCCAGGAGAATGCTTGTAATCCAAATCACTCGCATATCAAAGCGAGTTTCCCCATAGAAGTCAATGGAAACGCAGATAATTAGTTCCGCATTGACTTCTATTGCATGCAATACTGCATGTGGCCAGAGGTGGGGGGGCGCCGGAGAGCCTTGAAAATACTCGGGGACAGCTCGGCTGAACTCGGAATGCTTCGGAAGGGCTCGGAAACACTCGGGAACGGAGAATTTCCAAGTGTTTCGAGTATTTCCGAGTGGTTCCGAGTATTTCCGAACGGCTCCGAATCCATTCCGAGTGTCACCGGCGCCCCCGCACCTCTGGCCAAATGCGGTACTGCACACCCCATTAGCTTGAATTCTGCTCGTTTTGCATGATAACACTCGCAAACCGAGTCAGAATTAAAAGGAAAAGTTGCTCGTCTTTCAAAACGCTTGTTAACCGCGTTACTCATTAACCAAGGTTCCACTGTACTTTGCAATGCGCTGCTCAAACTCTCGGCGCCATGTAAATCCTTTATAATTAGGACAGCCCTTCTATTACACAAAATGTTGCATTGCCTTTAACATTTTGATGGTGGCGATTTAGGGGAAACACATACAAAAAGTTTAATGTCTATATTGCTATCTATTGCTGTAACAGATACAGCAATGGAATCTCGTTATTGATTTTGTTATTTCTCTTAAGTAATGGGCTCCACAGATGCTGGTATGGAAAAGGAAACAGTTTTTAGTATTCTGTTGCAGGGTCAAAGTGCTAAAGAAAATCTTATTTAAAAAAAACAAAAGTAAATAACATCCACAAGGCCACTAAATCCATCTATAAAGCACAAAGTGTGCTGGGAATGATGAATAGTTAAGAGGGAATTGTGCTATAAATCAACCGGTACCGCTCATGGTATGAATAAGATCCATAGATATGAGCTCAGAGCCCGTTTAACCACTTGCTGACCGCCCACCGCACTTTTACTGCGGCAGGTCGGCTTTATTGCGCGAAACAACGTACCTGTACGTAATTTCGTTCAGTAGACACTAGGGGGCGGGCGCGCACCGGCCAGAGGCATGGTCACGCACTGATTGGATGCAGGGGATGCCGATCAGCGGATCCGGTGGACCCGATGTCCGCCGGCCACCCGTGATTGTTCTCCAGGGTATCAGTTAGGTGTCCGATTTGTCCGCCTCAATGTCGCAGTCCCGCTAAAAAATGGCTGATCGCCACCATTACTAGTAAAAAAAAAAAAAAATAGAAAAATGCCATAAAAATATTCCATAGTCTGTAGAGGCGATAACCTTTGTGCAAACCAATCAATATACACTTTTTTTTTTTTACCAAAAATATGTAGCTGAATACATATTGGCCTTAACTGGTCTTTTACATTTTTTATTGGAAATGTTTTATAGCAGAAAGTAAAAAATTATTGTTTTTTTTTCAAAATTGTCAGTCTTTTTTTGTTTAGAGCAAAAAATAAAAACCGCAGAGGTCTTCAAATACCACCAAAAGAAAGCTCCTATTGAGGGAAAAAAAGGGCATCAATTTTATTTGGGTACATTGTCACACGACTGCGCAATTGTCAATTAAAGTAACACAGTGCCGTATAATGAAAAATGGCCTGGTGATTAGACATGTGCGCTGTCAATAAATTTGTTTAGTTTCGTTCCGTTTCGCATTAGCCGTTAATTTGTATTTCGTAATTCGTGTCCGAAATTCAATTTGGACTCGTACGAAATATGAATTTTCGTTAGGTTCGTTAACTTTTCATAACAATTACGAACATTCGTTATGATGAATTTAAAAAGCAAAAAATACCTTTCTCATTATGCTCATTATGAGGGGCTCCCATCATCCCTGTGCTATGCTCATTATGAGGGGCTCCCACCATCCCTGTGCTGTTCTCATTATGAGGGGCTCCCACCATCCCTGTGCTGTTCTCATTATGAGGGGCTCCCACCATCCCTGTGCTGTGCTCATTATTAGGGGCCCCCACCATCCCTGTGCTGTGCTCATTATGAGGGGCTCCCACCATCCCTCTGCTCATTATGAGGGGCTCCCACCATCCCTGTGCTGTGCTCATTATGAGGGGCTCCCACCATCCCTGTGCTATGCTCATTATGAGGGGCCCCCACCATCCCTGTGCTCATTATGAGGGGCTCCCACCATCCCTGTGCTGTGCTCATTATTAGGGGCCCCCACCATCCCTGTGCTGTTCTCATTATGAGGGGCTCCCACCATCCCTGTGCTGTTCTCATTATGAGGGGCTCCCACCATCCCTGTGCTGTTCTCATTATGAGGGGCTCCCACCATCCCTGTGCTGTGCTCATTATTAGGGGCCCCCACCATCCCTGTGCTGTGCTCATTATGAGGGGCCCCCACCATCCCTGTGCTGTGCTCATTATGAGGGGCTCCCTCCATCCCTGTGCTGTGCTCATTATGAGGGGCTCCCACCATCCCTGTGCTCATTATGAGGGGGCTCCCACCATCCCTGTGCTGTTCTCATTATGAGGGGCTCCCACCATCCCTGTGCTGTGCTCATTATGAGGGGCTCCCACCATCCCTGTGCTGTGCTCATTATGAGGGGCTCCCACCATCCCTGTGCTGTGCTCATTATGAGGGGCTCCCACCATCCCTGTGCTGTGCTCATTATGAGGGGCTCCTCCCATCCCTGTGCTGTGCTCATTATGAGGGGCTCTCACCATCCCTGTGCTGTGCTCATTATGAGGGGCCCCCACCATCCCTGTGCTGTGCTCATTATTAGGGGCTCCCACCATCCCTGTGCTGTGCTGACTTCCCAGAGGAAGTCAGCACAGCATGTATCATTGTATTTTATAAAATGTAACTGCCGACTCCCAAACTGTCATTTGAAGTAAAACACATAGCCAAGTATTATTCTACACAATTTTTTTATTGTGCATTAAAAAAAAAAAAGACATGCTATCTGCCAATAGAACTTAACCAAAAAGTGCATTCTATGCATCCAAAAATATAGAAAATATACCAAATCAAATCATTATTATTCAACCAAAAAAATAATGTCAAAGCAATAACTCCAAGGCCAATAATAAATAACACGTTATCTCCTCCGATTCCGCAACATGTCTGGTTGATGAACGGCCGTTCAGAAATGAACTGAAAAGTGCTAAATGAAAAACGCAAAAAGAAAAGCGCGAATCAACACTCACCAAACTTCTACTAACGCGAAATTAGCAGAAGGAGCCCAAAGGGTGGCGCTAAAGAGCTGAAAAACCACGTAGTACGTCACTACGTCACTACGTTCGTAATTCTTGGGCAACATTTGTGTGACCGTGTGTATGCAAAACAAGTTGGAGCCAACACCCTTCGAAAAACATTCCACGGTTTTGTTGTCAGAAAGTCCGATCGTGTGTACGTGGCATTAGTCCCTTGTACATGTGAAGTGAACCGCATCCTTAAACACCCCCAGCTCCCCTTTGGAAAGTCCGATCGTGTGTGAACGGGGCATTAGACTACAGAATGGAGAACTGAAGATCCCATACAGCCTCAATGGGCAAAGTGACATATTAGTTTTAAAGTGGAAGTCAACTTGACTGGCCTGCACAGAGTTCTTGGCCTCAACCCGATAGAACACCTTTGGGATGAATTAGAGCGGAGAATGTGAGCCAGGCCTTCTCATCCAATATCAGTGCCTGACCTCACAAATGTGCTTCTGGAAGAATGATCAAACATTCCCATAGACACACTCCTAAACCTTGTGAACAGCCTTCCCAGAAGAGTTGAAGCTGTTATAGCTGCAAAGGGTGGGCCAACTCAATATTGAACCCTACTGATTATGGTGTGGGGTTGTTTTTCAGGGGTTGGGCTTGGCCCCTCCAGTGAAGGGAACTCTTAAGGCGTCAGCGTACCAAGACAATTTGGACAATTTCATGCTCCCAACTTTGTGGGAACAGTTTGGTGATGGCCCCTTCCTGTTCCAACATGACTGAGCACCAGTGCACAAAGCAAGGTCCATAAAGACATGGATGAGCGAGTTTGGGGTGGAGGAACTTGACTGGCCTGCACCCACTTCTGGAAGAATGGTCAAACATTCCCATAGACACCCTCCTAAACCTTGTGGACGGCCTTCCCAGAAGAGTTGAAGCTGTTATAGCTGCAAAGGGTGGGCCAACTCAATATTAAACCCTACGGACTATGACTGGGATGCCATTAAAAGTCCATGTGTGTGTAAAGGCAGGTGTCCCAATACTTTTGACAACATAGTGTATATTTACATGTTTCACATTAAAAAAAGTACATAATTAAAAAAAAAATACTTTTGGCAACATAGTTTATATATATACTGTATAAAGATATATACATTCGATGTTAGTGTAGATATTAATACACAGAATCAGATAATGTGATCTGTCTTTTTGCGGGATGTTATTCTTATCTTGTCTAGGATGTCTCTGTGACCTTGTGCATGCTTGTTGTTCTGGGATTAATAAATACATTATTGAGCGGTTACATAGCTAAAAGCACAATTATGCCATCTACAGTCCTGCCTGCCTAATTTAAATTTATTGTATGTGGAAAGCATTTCCTCTCAGAGTTAAAGTGGAACTTGAGACAAATATAAAAATCCCCTTTTGTCTTGTTATTTATTCAATAAAAAAAAAATCCTTGAAGAGGAACTTACCCGGCGTGCCTCTGCATACATACACATTTTGGCCTTTGACTTAACCCCTTCCTGTTCGCCCTGATACAGCAATGCAAGGTCAGCGTTTCTTGTCATCACCTCATTTTCTCCACCACCATTCAGCCATTGAACAGCAACTGATGATGTAAGTCTCTTCTTTCTTCAGCCATTGGACAGCCACTGATGATGTAAGTCTCTTCTTTCTTCAGCCATTGGACAGCCACTGATGATGTAACCCTCTTCTTTCTTCATCCATTGGACAGCCACTGATGATGTAACTCTCTTCTTTCTTCAGCCACTGGACGGCCACTGATGATGTAACCCTCTTCTTTCTTCATCCATTGGACAGCCACTGATGATGTAACTCTCTTCTTTCTTCAGCCATTGGACAGCCACTGATGATGTGACCCTCTTCTTTCTTCAGCCATTGGACAGCCACTGATGATGTAACTCTCTTCTTTCTTCAGCCATTGGAGAGCCACTGATGATGTAACTCTCTTCTTTCTTCAGCCATTGGACGGCCACTGATGATGTAAGTCTCTTCTTTCTTCAGCCATTGGACAGCCACTGATGATGTAACCCTCTTCTTTCTTCAGCCATTGGACAGCAACTGATGATGTAACTCTCTTCTTTCTTCAGCCATTGGACGGCCACTGATGATGTAACTCTTCTTTTTTCAGCCATTGGACGGCCACTGATGATGTAACTCTCTTCTTTCTTCAGCCATTGGACGGCCACTGATGATGTAAGTCTCTTCTTTCTTCAGCCATTGGACAGCCACTGATGATGTAACCCTCTTCTTTATTCAGCCATTGGATGGCCACTGATGATGTAACTCTTCTTTTTTCAGCCATTGGACGGCCACTGATGATGTAACTCTCTTCTTTCTTCATCCATTGTATGGCTACTGATGATGTAACTCTTCTTTTTTCAGCCATTGGACGGCCACTGATGATGTACAGTAACTCTCTTCTTTCCTCAGCCATTGGACGGCAACTGATGATGTAACTCTCTTCTTTCTTCAGCCATTGGACGGCCACTGATGATGCAACTTTCTCCTTTCTTCAGCCTCTGCATATGTACATATTTTGGCAAACTTTACCCCTTCCTGTTCGCCCTGATACAGCAATGCAAGGTCAGCATTTCTTGTCATCACCTCATTTTCTCCACCACCATTCAGCCATTGAACAGCAACTGATGATGTAAGTCTCTTCTTTCTTTAGCCATTGGACGGCCACTGATGATGTAAGTCTCTTCTTTCTTCAGCCATTGGATGGCTACTGATGATGTAATGCTCTTCTTTCTTCAGCCATTTGATGGCCGCTGATGATATAAGGCTTTTCTTTCTTCAGCCATTGGACGGCCACCGATGATGTAACTCTCTTGTTTCTTCAGCCATTGGACAGCCACTGATGATGCAACGTTCTCTATTCTTCAGCCATTTGACGGCCCCTGATGATGTAACGCTCTTCTTTCTTCAGCCATTGGATGGCTACTCATGATGTAACTCATAAATTAAATTAATAAATAAGTAGAAGCTCTGCTGACTTTCATCATCCAATCATGCACAAGCACAAAATGTTATTTTTATTTTCCTTGCATATGATTGGGTTTTCTATGCAAAGTGAACCTTTACCTCATTTACTAAGCTCTGGAGCAACTGCTCTTGCAGAGTGCGACTGCACTTTGCAAAGTGCACAATCTGTTTGCTTTTAGTAGATCAACCCCACTGTCCCTAATCAGCAAGTTCCTGTCCCTGACCTAGCCACCTTGCAAGGGTGTGCCAACTGCAATGGGACAGTGGTATTTAAGATGGCCACCAAGGTCACCCAGAGCAGCAGCATCCAATCATACAGCTGCTCCCCTGATGACGTCTACAGAGGCCTCAGAGGGGCACTAGCTCCTCCTGTCCTCCGTCCTCGCTGCTTAGCGGCTGCTGTAACAGTGCCACTGATGCAGGGAGGCTGAACTACACCTGCCTACAAGCTGCTCATATAGATGCTGCTTCCCGGGTTCCATGCATTGGTGAGTGCAGCCTATTGCATTAAGGTGTGCACCCCACAGCACAAACATGCATGCGTGGATATGAGCAGAGCAGTGGCTGTGTCAGTAGAGCAGATATTGGTGTCAGTAGTTTTTATTTTGTTTTAATTTTTTACAATATTATTTCTTATCTTAATTTTATTGATTTTTTTTACTTTTTTTTCCTTTTTTTAGCAGCCCTGTTGGGGGGCTTTGGTGAAATATCAAATGTCTAAACAGACTCCTGATGCTTCACTTTTGAGACAGTGTGACTGTGGACAACGATTTCCCAGTCTCTTTCTCTGCAGATTCAGCTGCACTAAACTGTGAACGAATGGGAAGTGTTATGCTGAGTGGTTCAAACTGAAGCATAGTAAACATCGTCATCAAGAATGAACACAGGAGCGATTGGTATAGATCACTCACTGTGTTTACTCAGAAAAGGAAGGGAATGATAAATTAAATAGTTCCCCTGCACTCCATCCTGAAACATCCCCCGCAGCAGCCGGCGGGTGAGGAGAGGTGGAAAGCTGGCACCACTGCAGGGGGCAGACTGGGGGTGCCAGGAAGCAGAAGAAATAGGCACCGAACAAGGTGGTTAGGGTGTGCCCAGGCACACCTGGCACACCCTGTGCGCATGCCGATGGCTTCATGCATTACTTACTACTGACTCTTTGATCTTTCCCATGTTGTTAAGGTTGATATCCATTGCTCCAGGGTTGGCTACTCCAGCTTTAAGCCACTTGAATCAGAAAAAAAAAATCAATAAATACAAAAGCACACAGCATTAAAATGCTTACATTTGAAAAGATATTAAAAAAAAAGTGACCACGCATTTAGTGTTCTTCTATTTCCATTAGCTGCCAATAGGCACACTCTCGAAGGAATTTATAAACTGCACAGAAGGTGTAATTAGGAATGAATCACACACATTTTTATATCACTCATGTTCAGAAAAATTACAGTTTTTTTCATTTTATCTTACACAGATAGCAGTGCTGGAGGTTGCATTAAAGGGAGACTATAGTCAAATATAGAAGAAAAAAAAAACAAAAAACTTTCTTTTATCATCCATGCTGCCTTGCCATTTCTAGTCTTTCTTTTTGTGGTAAACCTTTGCTTTTGTCACTGTCCCCAACATTAAAAAGCTGCTTTACCCTGTGTGACCCCATATTCTAAACATGCATTTGTGTCCTTGCCCTGCTACTTGACACATATGTAACACCCTCTAGGTAAACGTGCTAGATGTAGATGTTTTTTTTTGTAAGTTGTAGTGTATGTAAATTTGGCTTTGCTGAGAGTCAGGCCTGAGTTGAATCTGGGTCAGGGATGAGTGATTCAGGGAGTCTGGATGACAAATCAAGCAGCACCTCTATTAACTCCCCCTGCTCTCTGGAACCTTAGAGAAGCTTCCAGAAGTAGAGGGTAGAGTCTAAGAGGAGCTATTTGGAGTATTAAGGAGAGCCCAGCCAATCCCCAGCAAATGGGCTGGCAGAGGCCGGGCACCTCTTAAATACTCTTGGGTCATGTCAGCAAGGGCAGTTGGGTGGAAGATGGAGAAGGAGTGCTGAGGAGGCCCTTGAGGGGTGCCCCTAGTTCTTCTATCATCCATGCTGCTTTGTCATTTCTATTTTTTCTTTTTGTGGTAAACTTTTGCTTTTTTCACTGTTCCCCACATTATAAAGCTGCTTTACCCTGTGTGACCCCATATTCTGATCCTGCGTTTGTGTCCACTCCGCCTCTAGACACATATGTAGCACCCTCTAGAATAACGTGCTAGATGTAGATCGTTTTTTTGTAAGCTGTAGTGTATGTAAATGTGGCATTGCTGAGAGCCAGGCCTGGGTTGAATCTGGGTCAGGGATGAGTGACTGAGGGAGTCTGGATGACAAATTAAGCAGCACCTCTAGTAACTTCGCCTGCTCTCTGGAACCTTGGAGAAGCTTCCAGGAGTAGAGGGTTGAGTCTAAGAGGAGATGTTTGGAGTATTAAGGAGGTCCCAGCCAATCCCCAGCAAATGGGCTGGCAGAGGCAGAGCCTCTTAAATACTCGCCTCTTGACACATATGTAGCACCCTCTAGCTTAGTGTGCTAGATGTAGATAGTTTTTTTTGTAATTTGTAGTGTAGGTAAATGTGGCCTGGCTGAGAGTCAGGCCTGGGTTGAGTCTGGGTCAGGGTTGAGTCACTCAGGGAGTATAGATGACTCATTAAGCAGCACCTCTAGTAACTCCCCCTGTTCTCTGGAACCTTGGAGAAGCTTCCAGAAATAGAGGGTGGAATATTGGAGGAACTGTTTGGAGTAATGAGGAGGGCCCCAGCCAATCCCCAGAAAATGGACTGCCAGCAAGGGCAGTCAGGGCAAAGATGGAGAAGAAGTGTTGAGGGGGCTGTCGGTGTCCCTTGAGGGTGCCCCCTAGTCTGGGGGAAGGGGACCTCGGGCCTAGAGGGAGGGTGCCGGAGGTATCCTCTAACAACACATGGATAAATCCTGTCCTGGATGCACGGGAGCAGGTGTGAGTACAGCGTGTGAGGACAGCACGTCCAGGAGTTCTCCAGGAGAAGACAGCCAGATGGGCTGGTAAATGTGCAGTTTGGGAGGACTATGGTGTCAGTCTGGGAGAACTAAGGAGAGTAGCCAAGAGGGCTAGTGAAAGGGGCAGCTGCAGCCAGGCAGTCTGGCAGTGCCTGAAGAGGTAGTGCTGGGATCAGTAGCCACAGGGATTGGTTTGCGCAAAAGTTATAGTGTCTAAACAATAGGGGTTAGTTTTATGGCATTTTTATTATGATTTTTTTTTTATTAGTAATGGCGGCGATCTGCGATTTTTATTGTGACAGCGACATTATGGCGGACACATCGGACACTTTTTGCTGTACTGCACTGGTGACAGTATGTAAAAAAATATTAAAAAAATATTTTATTTTTCATTTCTTAATTACAACTTCAAAAACTCACCATGCCTCTTACTAAACACCTTGGACTGTCTACTTTCCAAAGAGGGGTCATTTGGGGGGTATTTGTACTGTCCTGGCATTCTAAGGCTTCAAGAAATGAGATCAGTACATCAGGATTGATCGATTTCCAGATATATAGTTTGTAAACCCTATAACTTTACTAGACGTTCCTGATTACTAAATAATATACACTGATTTGGGTTATTTTTACCAAAGAAATGCAGCAGAATATATTTTGGCCTAAATTTTATGAAGAAAGATTATTTATTTGCAAAATGTTATAACAGAAATGAAGAAAAACTCATTTTTTATTAAATACCACCAAAAGAAAGCTCTATTTGTGTTTTTAAAAAAAAATTATAAGAATTTTATATGGGTATGTTGTGTTGTATGACCGCATAATTATCATTGAAAGTACGACAGCGCTGAAAGCTGAAAAATTGGCCTGGGCAGGAAGGGGGTGAAAGTGCCCGGTATTGAAGTGGTTAAGGTATAACCGCTTCATTGAGTGACTTGAGACTGAATAGTTTTTTTTTCCTCAATGTTAGAATCACTATTAAGATATCTGTATATGTTTATTGCTTGTAGTCTTTCCTCTTAAAGTGGTTGTAAACCCACGGAAAAAAAAAAAAAAAACCTGCAAGACAAAGGCATAATGAATGTGTATATTGGCTGCGCTTAGGACAATGAATAGGTATGCCGCCCCCCTTGAACTCTGTGTGTATTAAAGTGTGCCATAAGTGATATATACATAGGATATATTGAAAAGTACCTCTCAATAGTGCTATAACCAAAATAACTATGGTAAAACCCCTAGTGGTAGCCAGTGGTATACCTCCGTATATTAAAAATAAACCAAAAACTGCAACCAACAATGATAGTAATGCCCATAAATCAAACTATAAAGCTAGCTTCAGTAAGCTATAAGGTCCATAGGCATTATAGACAAATATCATGTAGTGTTCATATAGTAGTCCATAAATTGTGCATTAAGTTGTTTCTTCAAAAATTGTGAAAAGGAATTTATTCAAAAGAGGTGACTTGAGTGCTCTCAGTATCCTTGGTGACTTTGTGCTCCCCCTCAAGGGTCCCCACTCACCAAATCCAATCACCCCAAAGGGGCAATACGCATGTAGATATAGCCTCTGCAATCTCCTCACCAACGTAATCGGTGGAGCTCCAAGGGTGGTCCCCAGCTTTCGTGAGATAGTTTAAGCCCGATCATGGTAATCCCCTCATATAGAAAAGAAGGAATGGTAGGCTCCCATAGTGTAGTAATGTTAAATTTATTAAAACTTATAAAATTATCAAATTAAAAATAACACAATTCCAGCATCACAAAAATATGCTCTAATCCTAGGTGTAGCTGGATGGATTAAGCTACATCCGAAGATCGAGCATGAAAAGACGACCGGCAATCTGTGACGCTAGATGGAGACAGTACCAGTATCTGCACTCCACCTACGTTCCACCAGCCCGTAATGCGGAAATGACGCGTGGCGTCGTCGTACGCGTTTTGTCATAGACGTCCTCAGCGACGTCCTCAGCTAGTACGCCTCAGTATAGCTCATTATGAAATACCTTAGAACGAAGCTCCCCGCAGTGGTCCCGGCACACCACCGTGGCTGGTGACATGTCTCCCGGAGTTATATTCGGACACTGTGATTGGCTGGAGCCGCGATGAAGTCACTCCCGCGCATGTGTGCGGGAACTGCCGGTAATGGCACAGCAGCTGAAGAAACGGCACGAGCGAGAAGTTTCTTCAGTGCGCATGTGTCGATGACGTCAGCACATGGTGATACAGTGACGGTGCAAGTTTAGAAGATATTTACGGTACCTACAGATAAGCCTTATTATAGCCTTATTATAGGCTTACCTGTAGGTTAAAGAGGTGTATGAGGGTTTACAACCATTTTAACTGAGGTCCTCTAGTCTCCTTATTAGAGCTGTTGCCCTTCCCTGGACTCTATCCAGTTCCAGCACATCCTTCCTGTTGACTGGTTCAACAATCCTGAGGGCTATTTAGCAAGCCAACAGTCAGGATACTCGTACCACCCGCTTGGCACCTATATCATCTTCCATCTATGGTTCATGGTGACCATCAACTCCAGGGCACTCTTAGTCAGGGCCCCCCATCTGAGCGCATAGAAAGTGACTCAGTAAAGTCAGAGGTTGGGGGGTAGTGGTAGGGTTGCCACCTGTCTGGGATTCACCCGGACAGTCCGGGTTTTGAATCATGTGTCCGGGTTCCAGTGCACCTGAAACCCGGACACATTATTCAGACAGGAATGCCCAAAGGTGTCCCAGGTCTGTTACAATCCTGTAATTTATATTAACCAGTTAACCACCGGAAGGTTTTACCCACTTCCTGACCAGGACATTTTTTGCGATACGGCACTGCGTCGTTTTAACTGACAATCGCGCGGTCGTGCGACGTTGTAACCAAACAAAATTGACGTCCTTTTTTTCCCACAAATGGAGCTTTCTTTTGGTGGTATTTGATCACCTCTACGGTTTTTATTTTTTGCGCTACAAAAAAAGTCAATTTAGAAAAAAAAATAACAATATTTTTTTACTTTTTGCTATAATAAATATCCATGAGCGATCGCGGGAGCCCGGTGGTCATCGCGTCCCCGCCGGGTGCGTGCATCGGCCCCGGGGACATGTGCACGCCTGCTGAAGCGTCTTAAAGAGCCGACGTACAGCTACGTCGGCTCATGCAGGGGAGCCAACCTGCTCGCATCGGCACCGGGCACACGCTGTGGGAGCGTGCACGCCCCTAGTGGCCAAAAGGGGGCGATCAAGGGGTTAACTGTGTTCCCTAGGTGTGTTCTAAGTGTGGGGGGGATGGGACTGTCTAGGAGGAGAGAGAGAGAGATCGGGGGTTCCTACTTAGTATGAACACATAATCTGTCTCTACTTCCCTGAAAGAACCGGGATCTGTGTTTACACACACAGATCCTGGTTTTCGCTCTGCCACTAGCGATCGCGGGAGCTCTGCGGTCATCGCACCCGCCTGGCACACACATCGGCTCCGGGGACATGCGCGCGCCTGCTAAAGCATCTTAAACAGCCAACGTACAGCTAACCTGCTCGCATCGGCTCCGGGCACACTCTGCGGGCGCGCACGTGCCCCTGGTGGCTAAAAGGCAAAGCGACGTAAGGTAACGTCATTTTGCCCCAGCCGTGCCATTCTGCTAGTCGGCAAGCGGTTAAAGTAACGCAATGCCGTATTGCAAAAAATGGCCTGGTCATTAAGGGGGGGTTAAATCTTCCGGAGGTCAAGTGGTTAAAAGTAAAAAAAAAAAAATCATTTTAGTCAAGACTTCATCCTCACAATATAAACAATATAGCTGTAGGAGCCAATTAGAACATACCTGTAGTAGCCGCCCTATCAATAACATTCCCCGTCCTTCTCCCTCCGAACGCTTCATTAAATTACTTGTGAAAATGGCTTTCTCAGTATGTCCAATTATATTAGCAAAATATAAAAGTAAAGTGACAGTCGCGCACGTGATTCCACAGAGGCGGCCGCGCCGGGATATGGGCTCACGGGGGGGGGGGGGGGGACGTAGCTTGCTTGTGGCTTTGAATCCTGAGTGGAATTCAGGAGGAAAAAAAAAAATAAGATAAATAAATAGAAGCAGTGACAGCGATTCAATTTGCACGTCTGCAAAAAAAATAAACAAGGCGAGGCTTTACGCCGATCGACTTAAACCCGCAGAACAAGTCACCTGTGAATGCGTAACCTGCTTACGCCGCGGATTCAGATGTGGCGACGATTCGGCTAATCATCGGGCCAATTAATTTCAAAGAATAACATTGCTTCACCCACTAGAAGACCACGTAGGTTCACATAAAAACTATCAGTTTTTTTTTTTTTTTAGAAAATTACTTAGAACACCCAAAAATTATTTTTATCATTTTTTTTTAAAGCAGTTGTAAAGTCCAAATGTATATATAAAGGGTGCAAAGGAAACAGTATAAAAATCTAATTAATAATATACACTGTGTATCCGATTTATAAAGTGCACAATAAAATAAACCATCAAATAGTTGTAAAGTAGAAAAAAAAATCCCCTGTAAGGTGATTGTGTAATGTGCTAGAATGAATGAGACACGTGCAGAATATAAAAAAATTGTTTTTCGTTTTGTTTTGATTCTTTTTTTTAACATAAATTCATTTCGCTAAATCCGTTAAATTCATTTAATTTGTTTTTTTTTTTTAATTCGTTTCATTTATTCGGATTTGAATTCAAATTTTCCCAATTTGGACGAAATCTAACTCAGTTTGACCGAATTCAGAAAATTGGAATGCAATCTGACTTTGAATTCAAATTTATTCTATTTGAAATTCTAATTTTGGAAAATGGTTATATTCTTTCTTTGTGGGCTCTGAGGAAGAAGGTATCCCTTCGAAACGCGTCAGCCTGGCAGTGGCCCTCAAAGTCTTCTCTATTACCATCCGGAGACTGTTGTCGTTAGACCAATTGCCATCATCTGAAGGCTATTTTATATTGAGGTTTTCTTTCACGTGTTTGTCAGTAGTTTTTGATTTATTCTTTTAATAAAATATATCTAAAGGATAATGCACAAGGTTGGTGCTCTCTCTTTTTTCTATTTCTCCTTTGACTGCTAGGGTTCCCTCTATCCTGGAGAGCAGCCAGGCCTGAGGCATTGTCCACTATGAACTTTAATCCACCTGGTTAACGCACTTGTGCGCAAGAGTATTTGTTTTCTGTTATATTCTTTTTATTCCATTCTATTCTATTCTTTTTTCTATTCTATTCTTTTTTATTCTATTATTTTATTCTCTATTCTATTTTTTTATTTTATTTTATTTTGCTATTCTATTCATTTCGATTTTATTCAAATTCAAATTTATTCTATTCGGATTTGAATTTGTTCTATTCGAATTTTGAAATCCAGGAGATAGTTATATTCTTTCTATTTTACTCTCTTCTATTCTATTCTATTTTTTCTATTCTAGTCTATTTGAATTCAAATTTATTCTATAAAAAAATTTGAAAATGGTTATATTCTTTCTATGTTATTCTATTCTATTATTTACTATTCTATTTCTTTATTTTCTATTTTTTTCTATTCCTTTATTTTCTATTTTATTCTATGCTCCTTTTTTCTATTCTATACATTTATTTTCTATTCTATTTTATTCTATTCGGAAATTCTAATTAAAATCAAATTTAAATCAAAACTTTTGAATTCGGTTTGAATCATTTTTGAATTTGATTCGAATTAGAATTTCTGAATGTATAGAATATAAAAAAGAAGAATAGAATAAAATAGAAAATAAAGGAATAGAATAGAAAATAATAAAATAGAATAGAATTAAATAGAAAGAGTATAACCATTTTCAAATTCTAAATTCTAAATCAAATCAAATAAAAAAAAATGATTCAAATTGAATTCAAAAAGTTTTGAGTTTGATTTGAATCATTTTTTAATTTGATTTAGAATTTGAAAATGGTTATATTCTTTCTATATAATTCTATTCTATTTTATTTTTTTCTATTCTATTCCTTTATTTTCTATTTTTTCTATTCCTTTATTTTCTATTTTATTCTATTCTTCTTTTTTCTATTCTATACATTCAGAAATTCTAATTCAAATCAAATTCAAAAATGATTCAAACCAAATTAAAAAGTTTTGATTTAAATTTGATTTGAATTAGAATTTCGGCCGGCATTTCGTTTAATTATTTTGGATTAGTTTAAATTTGTTACTATTGTAATCCTGAAATTCGGATACGAAACGTGCAGCACATGTCTAGCATGCACATTATGAAGTACTTACCTTAGAGTGAAGCCCTCCAGCGGTGCCCTCTTTCACGGCTGACAGAGCTTCCATCTTCCCTCCGGTCTTCTTTTCTGGGTTTGCGGCCTCTGGCTCTGGATAGAAAACTTTGCGCTTAGAGTGCACAAAAAAAAAATCAATACATGTAAATAAGAGAATTAACCACTTTGCCGATCGGCTCACACTGATATACGTCGGCGAAGTGGCATGGGTGCGCAAAACGACGTACCCGTACGTTGCTGCATCATCCACGGCTAGCGGGCGCGCGATGTCCGCCAGTGGCTCGCGATCGTGTCATTGAGGAAGAACAGGGAGATACCTATGTAAACAAGCCATTTCCCTGCTCTGCCTAGCAACGTGACAGAGATCTACTGCTCCCAGTGATCAGGACCAATGATCTCTGTCATGTTCTATTAAGCCCACCCCCACTACAGTTAGAACACGCTGAGGGAACACACTTAACCCCTTGATCGCCCCCTAGTGTTTAACCCCCTTCCCTGCCAGTGACATTTACACATTAATCAGTGAATTTTTATAGCACTGATCGCTGTATAAATGTCAATGGTCCCAGTGTCAACAGTGTCCGATCTGTCCGCCACAATGTCGCAGTCACGATAAAAATCGCAATTAAAAAAAATTAATACAAATGCTATAAATCTATCCCCTATTTTGTAGACGCTATAACTTTTGCGCTATCAGACTCCTACTTACCAGACCGGTGAGTCCGCTTGGGCAGTGGGTAGGCTCCCTTACGCGTCCGACTCGCGGCCCCTGGTAAGGTAAACAGGAAGCACAGGAGTGCGGAGTGGTATGAGAGCCTGTGAACTGAAGTCCAGATGCAGATGGAAGAGCAGTACTATAACAGCAGGTGCAGGCTGGAACACAGGCAATGGGACTGAGCAGGATGGTCAGGAGACAGGCTGGGTTCGGCAACAGGCAGGCAACGAGGTACAGTGGAGCAGGCAAAGGAATAGTCAGACAGGCCAAAGGTCGGGTGCAGGCGGAGTTCAGAGGGAGGTTCAAGCCGGGTCGTCAGGAGATCTGGAGAGTATAGGAACAGGTTCCGGTACAGGTACTACGGACGACAAAGCTGTTGATCAGGCAGCACTGTTTACAGAGGCAGGCCGGCTTAAATGGGCAGTTTGGCGCCAAACGGAGCACGTGCACGCGCACCGGCACGCACAGGCATGCGCCCCCGCACATGCCCGCGCGCGCGTCCCCGCACACCGGCATACACAACAGATCTGACCGGGACACGCATACTGGAGCTGCAAGGAACGCGCGCAACAGGACCCTGACGTCCACCACCGCGGGCACCCTGCCTGCCAAGGTGAACTCTCTGACAGTGCCCCCCCTCAAGGGTAGCCTCCGGATGCCTAGTTGGGCCAACCTGGTTGCATGAGAGTCTTTAAAGGCTTGCAGCAGTTCTTCAGCGTGAAGATTGCTCTCAGGCTCCCAGGAGTTATCCTCGGGTCCATACCCCTTCCACTTGATGAGATACTGGATTTGATTGCGCCTTTTCCTACAGTCCAGGATTGCCTCGATTTCGAACTCCTCCTCGTTATTGATCATAACAGGCTCAGGAGGGCTGGCACTACGGTTGGGGAAAGGATCAGGAGCGACCGGTTTCAGTAAGGACACATGGAAAACCGGGTGTATTTTAAAGGAGTCCGGCAGACTGAGCTCATACGCTACGTCGTTTATTTTTCTTCTCACCGGGAAGGGTCCCATGAATTTAGGCCCTAGTTTCCTAGAGGGGCAAGCCATTTTTAAGTTAGTTGTAGATAGCCACACTTGCTTGCCAGGCTCCAGGATAAGTTCCCCACGCCTCTTCTTGTCGAACATCTTTTTATAAGAAGCCTGGGATTGGGCCATTGTTTCCTGCTGAAGTTTGTTATTGGTAGAGAAGAATTCCAATGTCTCGGTCACTGCAGGGAGGGAGCATTCGGGTATTGAGCTGGGTAGAAAGGAGGGATGAAATCCATAGTTGGCAAAAAATGGCGTCTGGTTGATGGCTGAATGCAGGGAGTTATTGTATGAAAACTCCGCAACTGGTAGCAGAGAAACCCAGTCATCCTGGGAAAAGGGAGAGAAAAAACGGAGGTATTGCTCCAAGGTCTGGTTGGTTCTCTCCGTCTGGCCGTTTGTCTGAGGGTGATAGGCTGAAGAGAACGCTAGTTCAATTTCGAGGGAACCACACAATGCCTTCCAGAACCTGGAGGTGAATTGAACACCACGGTCCGAGACGATATTAGAGGGAACCCCATGTAATCTCACGATTTCTTTAACGAAGATCTTCGCCGTTTCCACGGCTGAGGGTGTGCCTTTCATGGGCAAGAAATGAGCCATTTTCGACAATCTATCAATTATGACAAAGATGGTAGAGAAGCCTTCGGATGGGGGCAGTTCCACAATGAAATCCATCGCGATCATTTTCCAGGGTCTGTCAGGAATGGGCAAGGGTTTCAATAAGCCCCAGGCCTTCGTCCGGTTATTCTTGCTTCGGGCACATGTGTGGCAGGAACTGACGTAATTCCTACAATCCTCGGCCAACTGTGGCCACCAAAAGGTGCGCTGCACCAGTTCGGTTGTCTTCTGGGCCCCGAAGTGCCCTGCCAACTTGTGGTCATGGCAAAGCTCTAGTACCGGCACCCTAAGGCTCTGAGGAACCATGATCTTCTCCTTATGCCAGAGTAAACCATCTCTTAGGCTGGTTTCGGTGGGTTGGGGTATAGTTGTGGAAGCTTGCCTTATTCTGGAGATTAAATCCCCCTGAAGTAGTAAAAAATTTCCCGCAGGCAGGATAGTGTCCAGAGAGACGGTTTCTTTGGAGTCATGGAACATTCGCGAGAGAGCGTCTGGTTTGATGTTTTTGGAGCCGGGTCTGTAGGTTATATGAAATTGAAAGCGAGAGAAGAAGAGTGCCCATCTGGCTTGTCGTGGTTTTAGTCTCTTTGCAGATCTCAAATACTCCAAGTTTTTGTGGTCCGTGTAGATTAAAATAGGATGTACAGCACCCTCCAAAAGATAGCGCCATTCCTCCAGAGCCGTCTTGATGGCCAGAAGCTCCCGGTCTCCTACATCGTAGTTCCTTTCAGACACAGATAATTTGCGAGAAAAAAAAGCTATTGGGAACAGAAGGGCCTTGGGGCCCTGACGTTGGGAGAGTACTGCTCCTACTGTGACTTCTGAGGCATCAACCTCCAACACGAATGGCAAGGCAGAGTTAGGGTGTTTGAGGATGGAGGCCGATGTGAATAATCCTTTTAATTTTTCAAAGGCCGATTTAGCCCTGGGGGTCCAGCAGAATCGGGTTCCCTGTTTTGTTAGTTCTGTAATGGGGGCAATGATCTTGGAAAAGTCTCTGATGAATTTCCTATAGAAATTGGAAAATCCAACGAAGCGTTGGACCCCCTTTCTGTCTGTAGGTGCGGGCCAGTCCAGGATGGCGGACACCTTTTGAGGGTCCATTTTAATACCTTCTACTGAAATGATGAGCCCCAGGAATTGGATTCATTGGAGTTCAAACTCACATTTATCGAGTTTAGCATACAGCCCGTGTTTCCTGAGCCGGGCGAGGACATTCCGAACGTGCCTGCGATGATCAGTCAATGATGAGGAAAAAATTAGAACGTCGTCATCAAGGTAAATGATGACGTAGAGGTCCAAAAATTCCCGGAAGATGTCGTTCACAAAATGTTGGAATGTGGCTGGGGCATTGCATAGACCGAATGGCATAACGAGATACTCGAAATGCCCAAAACGAGTGCGAAAAGCGGTTTTCCACTCGTCCCCCTCCCAGATACGGATTAAATTATAGGCTCCGCGAAGATCTAGTTTTGTAAAGACAGTTGCCGTTCCTAGCCTCTGGAATAATTCAGGCACCAGGGGTAAGGGGTAGCGATTTTTGATCGTTATCCGATTCAATTCCCGGTAATCGATACATGGTCGAAGAGAATGATCCTTTTTTTCCACAAAGAATATGCCTGCGCCGGCCGGAGATGTGGACGGGCGGATAAACTTTTTCTTTAAATTCTCATCAAGGTATTGTTTTAATGTGTCCAATTCCTGCTCAGTCAATGGAAAGATCCTAATGAAGGGTACCTCGGTTCCAGATAGCAGCTCTATAGGGCAATCATAGGGCCTGTGCAGAGGTAGGATCTCTGCACCTTTCTTGCTGAATACGTCAGAGAAATCTCGGTAGGGTTCTGGGATGGCTTGGTGTGAGTTGGCTTCAGGGTGTAAGCAGAGGAGTTGAGGTATCTCATGGGTAACTCTTAGCAGGCAATGTTGTTGGCAATAGTCAGAGAGAAACTCCACTTTTCCAGAAGCCCAGTTAATATGGGGATTGTGGCCCAGCAACCACGGCATTCCAAGGATGACAGAAAACAGGGGAGAAGAAAATGACATCCAAACAGAGGAATTCCTGGTGTTGAGAGTTTATAGTAGCTATTACAGGGATAGTCTCCTGAATGACAGGACCGGAACGGAGGGCGAAACCATCTGCAAGGTGGACAGCCAGGCTCTGGGTCTTGAGTCGGAGTGGCATATCATGTTGAGCTGCAAAGGCCTGGTCAATGAAGCAGCTGCATGCTCCGGAATCAATGATGACTGGAACTTGGATAGCCTTTCCGGGAAGCTGCAAAGTGACAGAGAGGGTAAGGTGAGTACTAGGTTTTGGCATGATAGTGGCACATATACGAGCAGAAAAGACACTTACGCGTCTTGTTGGGGCAGACGCTGGCGTATTGCCCAGGTTCCCCACAGTAGAGGCATAGGTTATGGTTACGTCTTCGTAACTTCTCTTCGGGAGTCAAGGAAGGACGGAGCAGACCAAGCTGCATGGGCTCCGAAGTGTCGAAAGCTGGAGAAGTTGGTGGAGCCGAGGGCCTACTAGGAGGACTGGGAACCTGTGGAAGCATCCAGGTGGGTCGAAAGGTACTGGTAGATCTTTCGGTGCGTCGTTCTCTCAGACGACGGTCAATTTGGATTGACAGGTTAACTAATTCTTCCAGGGTTTGAGGTATCCCAACCCGTGCTAACTCATCCTTGAGTGGGTCAGACAAACCCATCCTAAACTGATGGCGCAGAGCCGCGTCATTCCATGCCGTATCCGAACTCCAGCGCCTAAATTCAACAGCATAGTCCTCCGCTGCCCTGCGGCCTTGCCAAAGGGAGTGCAGGGAAGCTTCAGCAGTAGCGGTTAATTGAGGATCCTCATAAAGTTGGGACATCGCCAAGAAGAAGGCGTCCAGATTTTCCAGGGCATCCGACTTTTGTTCCAGAAGGTGATGGGCCCAGGTTTGAGGTTCACCAGACAGCAAGGAAATAACAAAGCCCACTTTAGTGGCTTCTAGGGAGAAGGTCCGAGGCTGCAGAGCAAAATAGAGACTACATGCATTCCGGAATGCACGGTATTTACTGCGGTCTCCAGAAAATCTCTCCGGTATAGGTACTTTGGGCTCTGGAGGGAGCATGACTACGGAGGGGGCCCCAGTTGCAGACAAAGTCCCCTGGGGACTGGTAGGTGCAGACAGGGCCTGAACACGTTCCTCCAGTCTGGTATAACCCTCTTGTAAGCTTTTTACCGCTTGGGTTAATCCTGCCAAATGTCTGCAAAGTTCGTCCATAGGGGAGGCCCCCTGCCCGGACTCGGTCATGGCTGCCTGATACTATCAGACTCCTACTTACCAGACCGGTGAGTCCACTTGGGCAGTGGGTAGGCTCCCTTACGCGTCCGACTCGCGGCCCCTGGTAAGGTAAACAGGAAGCACAGGAGTGCGGAGTGGTATGAGAGCCTGTGAACTGAAGTCCAGATGCAGATGGAAGAGCAGTACTATAACAGCAGGTGCAGGCTGGAACACAGGCAATGGGACTGAGCAGGATGGTCAGGAGACAGGCTGGGTTCGGCAACAGGCAGGCAACGAGGTACAGTGGAGCAGGCAAAGGAATAGTCAGACAGGCCAAAGGTCGGGTGCAGGCGGAGTTCAGAGGGAGGTTCAGGAAGCAAGCCGGGTCGTCAGGAGATCTGGAGAGTATAGGAACAGGTTCCGGTACAGGTACTACGGACGGCAAAGCTGTTGATCAGGCAGCACTGATCACAGAGGCAGGCCGGCTTAAATGGGCAGTTTGGCACCAAACGGAGCACATGCACGCGCACCGGCACGCACAGGCACGCGCCCCCGCCCCCGCACACCGGCATACACAACAGATCTGACCGGGACACGCATACTGGAGCTGCAAGGAACGCGTGCAACAGGGCCCGCAGGAATACGCAGCCAACGCACACCGATGCGCCCCGACACCCACCACCGCGGGCACCCTGCCTGCCTAGGTGAACTCTCTGACATGCGCAAACCAATCAATATACGCTTATTGCGATTTTTTTCTTACCAAAAATATGTAGAAGAATACATATCGGCCTAAACTGAGGAAGACATTATTTTTTTTATATATTTTTTGGGGATATTTATTATAGCAAAAAGTAAAAAATATTGTCTTTTTTTTTCTTTTCAAAATTGTCGCTCTTTTTTTGTTTATAGCGCAAAAAATAAAAACCGCAGAGGTGATCAAATACCACCAAAAGAAAGCTCTATTTGTAGGGAAAAAAAGGATGCCCATTTTGTTTGGGTGGAATGTCGCATGACCGCGCAATTGTCAGTTAAAGTGACTCAGTGCCGAATTGCAAAAAAAGTGCTCTGGTCAGGAAGGGGGTAAATCCCACCGGGAGCCTGTACCCGTGTAACCAATAAAGGACTTTTATTCAAGAGCATCCGAGTTGCCAGCCCTTTTTGATTCAAATAATTAACATAACTTGATGAGACATATTGACATAACAACAAAATTAATTCATGTATAGAACCGCCAAATGTCTATAGAATGAGAAGAAAAAAGCGCAATGTCCTCCAATTCTTATTTGGTGTACCACCCAGTGCTCAGGAAGATGGGGCAAAAATGTCTGCATACCGGATCAATAGGCCTTTTCAGGTCAGCACTCGCATCTGTCAGCTTTATTACCCCTCACACTAGGTGCAGGCTACATCAGCCAATCCAGTCTCAATATGGGACCCGATGATGGAAACCGCCAGATATATGAGCCCTCAAAGTGTCCACAGGAACCGATCATGCAGTATGACAATGAGAGAAAGAAAACTCATTGCGCAGCATCCAGTTAAAATTGAAGAGTTTAATAAAGGTTCTACTTACAGCAGCAAATCAAACATAGGTATTGGAAATATAACATCCTTCCCGCACCCTCCACGGGCTTCTTGATGGCACCGCTATTTCCTGCCTTGCCTGACGTACGTTTCGCCTGAATAGACATCTTCTTTGAGGCAGTAGTAGGGAGTATGTATGAGTGGCTACCTGGGCTCTGGAACGGAGCTCTGAAGGTCTGGCGCGGTATGCCGGACCTTCATAGCACATGTGGCGGTCAGTGGTGGCTAGTGATTTTAAGTTTGGGTTGGCGGCAAACAACCACCCCCCTTCCTCTCCTGGCACCTCAAACCCCTCCCCGCTATCTGCTGCTCCACCAACACTTACCCCACTGGCATCGGGGATCAGTGGGCACATCAGGTGGGGATTGGCAGGCACACAGCGGCGGGAGACCGGCAGGTACATAAGGATCAGGCTGCGGTTTCCTCTCCTCTATTCCGCTCAGCCTCTCCTCCCTTCCTCATGTAGGCGCCTAATAGGATTGTCTGTCCTATCTGCCAATCTGGTGACAGGTATCAGACCTGCTTCCCGATTGGCCGGGAGGACAATCAGTGTTGCAACATCGACTATTCATTTGCTGTTGCGACACCTGTGTGGGCTCCAGACACAATGCTCTGCGTCCCAAGCCCACCCTATTTTGAAGCCTATTAGAGCCTCTGGCTCTAATCAGGTGCTTCAAAATACACTCAGAATACACTGTCCCAGCCTATGCCCGCCATAGTAATTCATGCGCCCGGCGTTCTGAGAGGGGCCGGGCACATGGATAGGGAGGGTGGTGTTAGAGGGTGGCGCCCGTGCGCCCACAATGCATGGGGCCGCCCCTGGTGCCGGTGATGTCCCCGGCTGCATCTAGTGTGAAGATCTCCTAAACAACGCACGTTCAGGAGATATTTATTTTACCTACAGGTAAGCCTTATTATAGGCATACCTGTAGGTAAAAATCACGAAGCGGACTTCACTACCACTTTAAGCCGAGGCCCTAGAGAATAAAATGGTAGGTGCTGCAATTTTTTTATGTCACTGTATTTCTGCAGCGGTTTGTCAAACACAAGTTTTTGGAGAAAGAAAAATATATACTGTATTTTTTACATTTTATTGCAGATCCTGGCAGCATTCAGGTATAACCACATAAGGTCCATAGATTTACCAGTACGACGCTGGAGCTGAAGTGGGTAAAGTGTATTCAAACCCAAAAGAAAAAAGAAACATTTATAAATTGCAGGTTACAATTGCTTACGTGTGATGGTTGCATTAGTCTTCCTTTATTTTCAACTATTGATTGAGAATGAACCACCTGAAACTGTCACATGATGGTAGGCTGCCGGCAGAAAATATTTAGGTATCCTTTGATACCCACTTCCCATCCAGGCCATTTCTGGCATTTCTCTCCTACATGTGAAAAATCCACATTTTTTTTTTTTGCTAGAAAATCACTCAGGACCCCCAAACATTATATACAGTGGAACCTTGGATTACCAGCATAATCCGTGCCAGGAGAATGCTTGTAATCCAAATCACTCACATATCAAAGCGAGTTTCCCCATAGTAGTCAATGGAAACAAAGATAATTTGTTCAGCATTGACTTCTATTGCATGCAATACCGCATGTGACCAGAGGTGGGGGGGCACTGGAGAGCCTCGGAAATACTCGGGGACAGCTCGGCTGAGCTCGGAAAGCCTCGGAAAGGCTCGGAAACACGTGGGGTATATATATATCAACAAAACTAAAAATGCAAACAAAAGTCCAAGTAAGGCCCAATGGTAGGAATCAGTTTATATAGAGATGGATATCTCATAGAGATAACTTGATAGGAGAAAAAAAACAAAGCATCAATCCAACATCGACTGTAAAATTTTAGATTGGCCCGCTCACCTCCAACCATGACCGAAAGGTCAAACAAGGTTCATCAGACAGCAAATCCTGCTGGTGGATCTGAGAAGACATTCAGGTCCCAAGCGAAGACAAAATGCTGCATGGAGTCTTAGCATCAACACATCCTGCGCTCATCAATGGGTAATTCCATATATAGAGAAAAAGCTCGCTTTGTTTGACCTTTCGGTCATGGTTGGAGGTGAGCGGGCCAATCTATAAATTTTGCAGTTGATGTTGGATTGATGCTTTGTTTGCATCTCTATATAAACTGATTCCTACCATTGGGCTTTACTTGGACTTTTGTTTCCATTTTTAGTTTTGTTTATATATATATATATATATATATATATATATATATATATATATATATATATATATATATATATATATATATATATTTTTTTTTTTTTTTTTATGGCAAGTTACATTGAATAAGCGCACCACTCCCATTTCTCTTTTTTTTGTATTTGTTTACGCAGTATTTTTTAATACACTACTAAGTGATTGCAGCTATTTCACAGTTATTATACATTTATTATACTTTTGTTCTTTTGGAGTTTATTTTGATTCCTTATTTTCACTATATTTAATGGAGTTTGATGGTTTATTTTTATCTTAAATTACACATAGTAGCGCGCAAGTTTTATCCCTATAACACATGCCGCCTAAATAGACACATGTCACACTGTAAAACTGCGCACACTTGCGGAACGGCGCCAAAATATGGCACTTAAAAATCTTAAATGGAAAAGAATTGTAGAAGATGGGCTTTTAAATGGTAGTCCCCATGGTTGAGATAAAACATATATGTACACCGATCACAATTAGAAAGATAAAAAAAGTTTATTTATTAATACATCTAGTGTTCATAAAAAAAGAGGCAAAAAGGCACCTAACGCCCAAATATATGTAGAGAACACATCACAAAAGTAACAGATATGATGTCACATGACTTGTACGGGATCTGCCAACATGTTTCACGGTCATTACCGCTTCTTTGAGGCTTAATCCTCCACATGTGAATCACAAAACATCTGGTATATGTACAAACAAGACATAGTTAGTCATTTCGTATTAACATATAACCAAACATATACAGTATCTCAAAAAAGTGAGTACACCCCTCACATTTTTATAAATATTTTATTCTATCTTTTCATGTGACAACACTGAAGAAATGACACTTTGCTACAATGTAAAGTAGTGAGTGTACAGCTTGTATAACAGTGTAAATTAGCTGTCCCCTCAAAATAATCCAACACACAGCCATTAATGTCTAAACCGCTAGCAACAAAAGTGAGTACACCCCTAAGTGAAAATGTCCAAATTGAGCCCAAAGTGTCAATATTTTGTGTGGCCACCATTATTTTCCAGCACTGCCTTAACCCTCTTGGGCATAGAGGTCACCAGAGCTTCACAGGTTGCCACTGGAGTCCTCTTCCCCTCCTCCATGACGACATCACAGAGCTGGTGGATGTTAGAGACCTTGCGCTCCTCCACCTTCCATTTGAGGATGTCCCACAGATGCTCAATAGGGTTTAGGTCTGGAGACATTAGATGTAAGGGTAGGCGAAGAAAAGAGAAAACACTCCACCTCACTGATATGGAGCATATATGAAACTTGGTTGACATGTATGGTGTAGATTATGATAAAATACACACCTAATGGGAATAACTCAAGAAGATATATTAATAATAGACCAGGGTTCCCATTTTGCTAGCCATATAGCCGTGTTACCAGCAGCACTTAAGATGGTCAAAGTAGATGAACACCCCAAAACAGGAAGTATTCAAATGAATATCCGGTCCGTCACGTATGGACAAATCTGCACTAATACCCAAGGCATCAAAGAGGCCCCACAGGAGGTGTGTGTCTGGGTCTCCCGAGAGCCCACTAGTCCAGCACAGCAACCCCCACACAGACCTGCCCTTCAAGGATCCAAAAGGGGGATGGTCACTGGGGAACTTAAAAATCTCAATGTTTTACAGGTTACCAGTTTACAGTTAGGCCTCTTGCACACTGCAGCTTGAAAATGCTCAGTACGGCTTGTTTTTTTACTGAGCTATAATACAACCTATTAATTGTAATGTGCCTATGCACACAGGTGCGTAAACAAGCTCTGTGAATCCTTCAAAAAAAATAAATAAATTTGAAAAATCTGCATTTTTGGTCAGTAATTTAGGCCTAATGTGCGCAAATTCATACATTTGCGCACATTTGCACAGATTGTCCATTGCAATTGACAACAAGCTTTTGCGCATACGCGGAAACGTGCGCGCATTTGCGCAAAAATTGCACAAATGCATATGAACGAAAATGCAATAAAAAAGAAAAGTCTGAAAAAAGTAGATGCTCAAACAGGAGTATTGTGTGCAAGAAGCCTTACAGAGGAGGTCTAGCACTAGAATTATTGCTCTCACTCTAGCGTTCACAGCAATACTAAGGACAGATAAAATCTCCTGCGCTCAAAAGTGATGTGAGGGCGGTGGATGTTGCCTAGGATCTTTATGGCTCTGGGTGAATGCACAGACCTTGCTGCCCTTCAAGGGTTGGGGGAAACCCAATGGGAATACTGTGACGAAAACGAAAAGAGGGCGCACTAACCTTGAGCATTACCCATGTGACGTTTATTGGTATAAAAAGAAAGAGTATATACTCACCACCAAGTCAATCTTAGAAGCATTTCAAAGTCCACAATGGACACAAAGCAACCAGGTCACCGGGACTGAAGATTGGCTCTGAGGAAGAGGGGATCTCCCATCGAAACGCGTCAGCCATCTAAAAGGTTCTCCAGCCTGCTGTACACTGTCCCGGTGACCTGGTTGCATTGTGTCCATTGTGGACTTTGAAATGCTTTTAAGATTGACTTGGTTGTGAGTACACACTCTTTCTTTTTATACCAATAAATGTCACTTGGGTAAAGCGCAAGTTTGGTGCGCCCTCTTTTCATTTTCTCTACAGTGTTCACAGAAATACCTCACATGTGTGGTGCGAACGCTGTTTACATATGCGGGCACAATCTGCGTATGCGTTCGCTTCTACATGCAAGTACGAGGGGACGAAGGAGCTTACCGTATATGCTCGAGTATAAGCCGACCCAAATATAAGCCAAGGCACCTAATTTTACCACAAAAAACTGTGAAAACTTATTGGCTCGAGTATAAGCCTAGGGTGGGAAATGCAGCAGCTACTGGTAAACAATGCCCATCTGCAGCCTCACTGTGCCAATTTGCAGCCTCACTGTGCCCATCTGCAGCCTCACTGTGCCAACCTGTACCTTTGATTACAAACAGGCATGTACTGGCCATCGGGACTACTGGGAGTTTCCTGGTGGGCTGATGGCTCAGTGGGCCGGTTTCAGCAGCCGCCTAATTTGCCTATGGCATCATTTCTCAACCGGGGAGGTCTGCGGCGATATACCCGTCAATCACCGACAGCTGGCGCCTGACGGGTAGATAGAGATTTAGCCAGCATGCAGAGTAGCGCAGGAAGCGTCTGTGATAAGTTCTCTCTCATGTCACGCTGATCCCCAGCAGCCCCTCCTTTCTTCTCATCCATCCCCATTTGCTTGTGACATCATCTGGGATGGATGAGAAAAGAGGAGAGGCCACCAGGGAGCAGCATAACATGAGAGAGAACCTATCACAGACGCTTTCTGCGCTACACAGCATTTGAAGTAAAAGGCTAGTAAACAATGTGCTCCATGTAACCTGATGTGCCCCATGTAACCTGATGTGCCCCATGTACCCTGATGTGCCCCATGTACCCTGATGTGCCCCATGTATCCTGATGTGCCCCATATACCCTGATGTGCCCCATGTACCCTTATGTGCCCCATGTACCCTGATGTGCCCCATGTATCCTGATGTCACATGCCCCATGTACACTGATGTGCCTCATGTACCCTGATGTGCCCCATGTATCCTCATGTGCCCCATGTATCCTCATGTGCCCCATGTATCCCAATGTCATGTGCCCCATATACCCTGATGTGCCTCATGTACCCTGATGTGCCCCATGTATCCTGATGTGCCCCATGTACCCTGATGTGCCCCATTGTATCCTGATGTGCTCCATGTACCCTGATGCGCCCCATTTACCATGTACCCTGATGTGTCCCATGTACCCTGATGTGCCCCATGTACCCTGATGTGCCCCATGTACCCTGATGACACGTGCCCCATGTACCCTGATGTGCCTCATGTACCCCGATGTGCCCCATGTACCCTGTTGTGCCCCATGTACCCTGATGTGCCCCCTGTAACCTGATGCGCCCCCTGTAACCTGATGCACCCCATGTACCCTGATGCGCCCCATGTATCCTGATGGGCCCCATGTACTCTGGTGCGTCCCATGTACCCTGATGCGCCCCATGTATCCTGATGGGCCCCATGTACTCTGATGCGCCCTATATATCCTGATGCGCCCCATGTACCCTGATGCGCCCCATATATCCTGATGCGCCCCATGTACCCTGATGCGCCCCATATATCCTGATGCGCCCCATGTACCCTGATGCGCCCCATATATTCTGATGCGCCCCATGTATCCTGATGTGCCCCATGTGCTTTGATGTGCCATGTGCCCTGATGTACTGTGCCCTGATGTGCCATGTGCCCTGTCCTGATGTGCTGTGTCCTGTACCCTGATGTGCCATGTGTTCTGTACCCTGATGTGCCAAGTGCCCTGATGTGGCCTGTTGTGCTGTACCCTGTTGTGCTGTACCCTGATGTGCTGTACCCTGATGTGCCATGTGTCCTGTACCCTGATGTGCCAAGTGCCCTGATGTGGCCTGTTGTGCTGTACCCTGTTGTGCTGTACCCTAATGTGCTGTACCCTGATGTGCCATGTGTCCTGTACCCTGTGCCATGTGTCCTGTACCCTGATGTGCCAAGTGCCCTGATGTGGCCTGTTGTGCTGTACCCTGTTGTGCTGTACCCTGATGTGCTGTACCCTGATGTGCCATGTGTCCTGTACCCTGATGTGCCATGTGTCCTGTACCCTGATGTGCCATGTGTTCTGTACCCTGATGTGCCAAGTGCCCTGATGTGGCCTGTTGTGCTGTACCCTGTTGTGCTGTACCCTGATGTGCTGTACCCTGATGTGCCATGTGTCCTGTACCCTGATGTGCCAAGTGCCCTGATGTGGCCTGTTGTGCTGTACCCTGTTGTGCTGTACCCTGATGTGCTGTACCCTGATGTGCTGTGCCCTGTTGTGCTGTACCCTGATGTGCTGTACCCTGATGTGCTGTACCCTAATGTGCTGTACCCTGATGTGCCATGTGTCCTGTACCCTGTGCCATGTGTCCTGTACCCTGATGTGCCAAGTGCCCTGATGTGGCCTGTTGTGCTGTACCCTGTTGTGCTGTACCCTGATGTGCTGTACCCTGATGTGCCATGTGTCCTGTACCCTGATGTGCCATGTGTCCTGTACCCTGATGTGCCATGTGTTCTGTACCCTGATGTGCCAAGTGCCCTGATGTGGCCTGTTGTGCTGTACCCTGTTGTGCTGTACCCTGATGTGCTGTACCCTGATGTGCCATGTGTCCTGTACCCTGATGTGCCAAGTGCCCTGATGTGGCCTGTTGTGCTGTACCCTGTTGTGCTGTACCCTGATGTGCTGTACCCTGTTGTGCTGTACCCTGATGTGCTGTACCCTGTTGTGCTGTACCCTGATGTGCTGTGCCCTGTTGTGCTGTACCCTGATGTGCTGTACCCTGATGTGCTGTGCCCTGGGCCGATCTGGATGACGTCCAGGGCCTCATTTTTGTCCCAGTCTAGCCCTGATTACAAACAGAGGGTGTCTCCCGTTGTGTCATGCAACTGCAGTCTTAACTGTTCGGCGGTCGTCCACTGTAACAAAACCCTGCCTCCTCTTCATCCGTGAGAGACAGAACACTAATTTCATCTTCCAGCATTGTATCAGTGTTCAATGTTCTGTCTATCACGGAACAGTTAAGACTGCATGACATAGCGGGAGACCCCCCTCACTGGAGTATAAGCCGAGGGGGGCTTTTTTCAGCATAAAAACTAACTTGCTACGTCACCCGGTGACCCGCCCCCAAATTACATCACATGCCCATGTCTGTGATGTCAGAAGTGGGTGGGGCCACCGTAGCAGGATTGACGATGGATTTACATTGCGGGACACTATTTTTTTATTTTTTAATAAAGGAATTGGCAAAAACTGTCTCTTGTGTTTATTACTTTTTGCCATTTTTTTGGTGAATATGTATCCAATACTCATTCACATAGGTGGGTGGGATCGGGAGGCCCCCCTAGTCAAAGGGGGCTTCCAGATATCGATAAGCCCCCTGCCCGCAGACCCCAAAAACCCAGGGTTGTCAGGAAGAGGCCCTTGTCCCCATCAACATGGGGACAAGGTGCTTTGGGGTGAGGGGGGAGAGCCCCCCCGCCCCAAAGCACCCACCCCCCCATGTTGAGAGCATGTGGCCTGGTATGGTTCAGGAGGGGAGGGCGCTCGTTTGCCCCGATTCCTAACCTGCTAGGCTGCATGCCCGGATAAGAGTCTGGTACGGATTTTGGGGGGACCCCGTGCAATTTTTTTTTTTACATTTTGGCATGGGGTTCTCCTCCAAATCCATGCAAGACCGGAAGTGCCTGGGGGTCCCCAAGTTGTCTTTTTCTTTATTTTTTTTACTGACACTTTTTTTTTTCAGATGTCAGCTGGGAAACCCATTGACAGCTGATGACTCATCTGTTGTTAAGCACGCAGTGGCCAGCTTCCCGGCCCCGGTCCTTAACAGCCAGTGTACAGCGCTCAGTGCATTGCAGGGTGTTCATCGGGGCGAAAGGCCAAATGGGCAAATGTTCGGCCAGAACTAACGCTGGGACCGAACCATTGGCGCATCCCTATGGTTACCATAGTGCTGGCCACGGACCAGATGGTCCCCGGCCATCTCTAAGATCCTAGGAGACTGGAAGCGACGTCATGGCATCACTTTGGCTCTGACAGATGTAGGCACAGCCATTTTATTTTTTAATCTCATGCTTCCCAGGGTAGAGGAGAAATTTGGAATCTTATTGACCCCAGATATTTCCATAAAGAGGACCTGTCATGCCCTATTCCTATTATAAGGGATGTTTACATCCCTTGTAATAGTATAAAAAGTATAGTATAAAAATAGTATAAAAAGTGATCAAAAAAAAAAAAAAGGGACAGTGCAGAAATAACAAAATAAAAATAAAAGAAATAATAGAAAAAAATCATTTTAAAGCAGCCCTGTCCCCTCACACACAAAAGCGAACGCATACGTACAGGTCGGTCGCGCCCGCACATTTAAACGGCATTAGCACCACATATGTGAGGTATTGCCATAAACGTTAAAGCCGGAGCAATAATTCTAGCTCTAGACCTCCTCTGTAACTCCAAATTGATAACCTGTAAAAAATTTTAAGTGTCGCCTATGGAGATTTTTAAGTACCGCAGTTTGGCACAATTTTAAAGCATGACATGTTAGGTATTTATTTACTCAGCGTAACATCATCTTTTATATTTTACTAAACAACCTGTAAAAAAATGTTAACGCCTTGCCTATGGAGATTTTTTAGTACCATTGTTTGGAGCCATTCCATGAGTGTGCGCAATTTTAAAGCGTGACATGTTAGGTACAGAGAACAGGAAATCGCCTCGGGACTTTAAATGAGGTGAATGTGTTCCTTTTTGTCATGTTAGGTACAGTGCCTTGAAAAAGTATTCATATCCCTTGAAATTTTGTCATATTACAACCAAAAATGTAAATGTATTTTATTGGGATTTTATGTGATGGACCAACATAAAGTGACACACAATTGTGAAGTGGAAGGAAAATGATCAATGGTTTTCAACATTTTTTTTACAAATAAATATGTGAAAAGTGTGTGGGGGGGGGGGGGCATTTGTATTCAGCCCCCTTTACTCCGATACTCCTAACTAAAATCTAGTGGAACCAATTGCCTTCAGAAGTCGCCTAATTAGTAAATAGAGTCCACCTGTGTGTAATTTAATCTCAATATAAATACAGCTGTTCTGTGAATTCCTCAGAGGTTTGTTAGAGAACCTTAGTGAACAAACAGCATCATGAAGGCCAAAGAACACACCAGACAGGTCAGGGATAAAGTTGTGGAGAAGTATAAAGCAGGGTTAGGTTATAATACAAATATCCCAAGCTTTGAACACCTCATGGAGCTCTGTTCAATCCATCATCCGAAAATGGAAAGAGTATGGCACAACTGCAAACCTACCAAGACATGGCCGTCCACCTAAACTGACTGGCCGGGCAAGGAGAGCATTCATCAGAGAAGAGCCAAGAGGTCCATGGTAACTCTGGAGGAGCTGCAGAGATCCACAGCTCAGATGGGAGAATCTGTCCACAGGACAACTATTAGTCGTGTTCTCCACAAATCTGCCCTTTATGGAAGAGTGACAAGAAGAAAACCATTGTTGAAAGAAAGTCATAAGAAGTTTTGTTTGCAGTTTGTGAGAAGCCATGTGGGGGACACAGCAAACATGTGGAAGAAGGTGCTCTGGTCAGATGAGACCAAAATGTAACTTATTGGCCTAAAAGCAAAACGCTATGTGTGGGGAAAACTAACACTGCACATCACCCTGAACACACCATCCCCACCGTGAAACATGGTGGTGGCAGCATCATGATGTGGGGATACTTTTCTTCAGCAGGGACAGGGAAGCTGGTCAGAGTTGATGGGAAGATGGATGGAGACAAATACAGGGCAATCTTAGAAGAAAACCTGTTAGAGTCTGCAAAAGACTTGAGACTGGGGCGGAGGTTCACCTTCCAGCAGGACAATGACCCGAAACATACAGCCAGAGCTACAATGGAATGGTTTAGATCAAAGCATATTCATGTGTTAGAATGGCCCAGTCACAGTCCAGACCTAAATCACATTGAGAATCTGTGGGCAAGACTTGAAAATTGCTGTTCACAGACGCTCTCAATCCAATCTGACAGAGCTTGAGATATTGTGCAAAGAAGAATGGGCAGAAATGTCCCTCTCTAGATGTGCAAAGCTGGTAGAGACATCCCCAAAAAGACTTGCAGCTGTAATTGCAGTGAAAGGGGGTTCTACAAAGTATTGACTCCGGGGGGCGCAATACAAATGCCCCCCACACTTTTCACATATTTATTTGTAAAAACTGTTGAAAACCATTTATCATTTTCCTTCCACTTCACAATTATGTGTCACTTTGTGTTGGTCTATCACATAAAATCCCTATAAAACACATTTACGTTTTTGGTTGTAACATGACAAAATGTGAAAAATGTCAAGGGGTATAAATACTTTTTCAAGGCACTGTATCTATTTACTCAGTGTAACATCATATTTTATTCTTTACCAAAAAAATGGGTTATATATATTGTATTTTTGTGCAAACAAAAATTATTAAAGTGTATTTTTTCAATAAAAATTGCTTTTAAAAAATTGCTGTGTGACAGAAAATTTGCAATGACCGCTATTGGGGTCTCTGCTAAAAGAAAAAATAAAAAATATATGTAATGTTTGGGGGTTCTAAATCATTTTATAGCAAAACATTTTTTTTCTATATTTTTTTATTTTATATTTTTTCAAAATATTTTCATGTATGAGAGAAATGCCAGAATTTGCCCGGTAGGGAAGTGGTTCTGAATACAAGACTTTTCATTACATTGATCCTGGATGTGTGCCTGCATCATAAACAGCCCAAATTAACTTCAATATTTTTTTTTTTTTTTTCCAACAGAAAGAAAGAAAAAAAAAATTTTTTTTGAAACTCAAAGTGCCAAAAATAAAACACAAAAATTCAAGTTGAGCTTGAGGCATTTAAATTCATTCAAATCCAAATTAATTTTGGGGGGCCGATTCTAAGTGCAGGAAAAAAAAAAATGCTAAATGCGCCCAACATCTTGTTCTGTTGAGGTATCTAAATAAACATTCACTTGATTTACACAACTGCATCCCCGAGCCCCGTTCAGAAATTCTTGATGTTCATAAAACACAAAACGGCGGGTTGCGGCGGCAAACGTTTGCAGATTAGTCATCTGATTACAGTAACTTGTGCAACAAATTAGCGTATTTAAAGGGCAGCTCAAACGCTGATTACAGATTGTTGGGTTGGAATGAAAACACATAACTTTTATTGCACTACGCTGTTCTATTTTTTACCACCTTAAATATGCTTTTTTTTTTTTTTTTCATGCCATGCACTTATATACCTGCATTGTGGAGAGGAAAAAGGTGCCATTATCGGGAGGTTGGATACATTTTTCAAATGTCAGTGCAGCTAGTAACTATAACACGTGGTGAAGTGGGGGTGGAATTTTTTTTTTTTCCCCCCACTCACATGTTTTGTTCACAAAATCTCCTTTTTCAATCTCAGCGGGCCCGTCGTATAATTTATATTATATTGAAATTCTGCATGCGTGCAAGATTGATTGTTTGCTATTCTTGCTAGGCAGGTTACTTTGTGGCTACTCGCTATGTCTTAAACGCCTCAGTCACTGTGTTTAACCTTTTCATCAGTCTAATATTCTTTCATGCAGAAAACTGAACTTCACTTGGTATTAATATAAACATTCTTTTTTTTATTTTTATTTTTTATTTATTTAAAATTTACTTTATTATTCTTGTATAGTACAGAAGAATACAACAGGATGAAACTTTCAGAAAAATTAATTACAATTATGATCAATTACTCAAGGTAAGAAGAAGAGGATGGGAAAGTCTTTTTCTTTTTGACACCTTTAAGACTACCTTTGATTTACCTAACACTACGTTTGTAGTCACCTGCAAATGCAATGTGCAGTTCTAGCCTAACTGCTGGGCACCCATTACCTTACAGCCGGACCTCCCAGAGGCCACCTTAATCCAGGACAGGTTGGATGAGATAACTAAAATGTCAACCACCACAATTTATAACTCGCTTTTAGAGGCTGGTGCATATGGAAGCACTATGCACAGAGCAAACAAAACAAAATGCAATTCCCAGCACACACACAAAAAATACACTAACAATTAGCACAGCATTAGCACAGCATATGCAACTATTTGTGGAAGCCACATTGCCTCATCAAGGTCCTTCATTATAGTGCAGTCTTTGGGATCCTCCATCATTGGAGCATATACAGAAATCAATAAATTAAAGTCAGGTCTTTCTGGGGGCATCCAGGTCTACAGGTTGGAAAAGCCCCTATTGACTTTATACCTCACATTCCTAACCTCGGTCAAGCTCAGACTCCATTGTATTTTTTAGATATAAAAGGAGGACAATTTTCGACACAGTGGATTCCCGCTGTCCTATAACCATGGATAAAATAAGGGCAGGTACAGGCTTGGGCCCACAGGTTGTATAAGTCCATTTCTACCTTACACGCCTAACCTTTAACACCTTCAGAATCCATGGTATTTCCAGAAATGGAAGGGGGACAACCCAACACTGAAGAGCGAGGCCTGGGATGACATTTTAACTATTTATGCATAGTTACATAGTTAGTCAGGTTGAAAAAAGACACAAGTCCATCCAGTTCAACCAAAAAAAAAAAAAGAATAATCATAATAATACAATCCCGTATACACAATCCTTCACTCACAGTTGATCCAGAGGAAGGCAAAAAACCTGATCCAATTTGCTACAGAAGGGGAAAAATTTCCTTCCTGATCCCCCGAGAGGCAATCGGATTTTCCCTGGATCAACTTTACCTACAAATGTCAGTATGCAGTTATATTATCTATATTTAGGAAAGAATCCAGGCCTTTTTTAAAGCAATCTACTGAGCTGGCCAGAACCACTTCTGTAGGGGGTCTATTCCACATTTTCACAGCTCTTACTGTGAAGAAACCTTTCCGTATTTGGAGATGAAATCTTTTTTCTTCTAGATGTAAAGAGTACCCCCTTGTCCTCTGTGATGACCTTAAAGTGAATAACTGAACACCAAGTTCACTATATGGACCACTTATATATTTGAACATGTTGATCATATCCCCCATTAATCTCCTCTTCTCAAGAGGGAATAGATTCAGTTCCTCTAATCTTTCCTCATAGCTGAGCTCCTCCATGCCGCTTATCAGTTTGGTTGCTCTTCTCTGCACTTTCTCCAGTTCCCCGACATCCTTTTTTGAGAACTGGTGCCCAAAACTGAACTGCATATTCCAGATGAGGTCTTACTAATGATGTACAGGAGCAAAATGATATCTGTCTCTCTGGATTCCATACCTCTCCTAATACAAGAAAGGACTTTGCTCGCTTTGGAAACCGCAGCTTGGCATTGCATGTTATTATTGAGCTTATGATCTACCAAAACCCCCAGATCCTTCTCCACCATAGATTCCCCCAGTTGTACTCCCGCTAGTATGTATGATGCATATTCTTAGCCCCCAAGTGCAGAACTTTACATTTATCAACATTAAACCTCAACCACATAGTCGCCCAATTAGAAGGTGCATTGAGGTCAGCTTGTAAATTGGAGACGTCCTGTAAGGACGTTATTCCACTGCATGGTTTGGTGTCATCTGCAAAGACTGAAATAGTACTTTTAATCCCAGACCCTATATAATTTATAGAAATGTTAAAAAGTAAGGGTCCCAGCATTGAACCTTGGGGTACACCACTGATAACCTCAGACCATTCAGAGCAAGAATCATTAACCACTACTCTCTGAATTCTGTCTTTTAGCCAGTTTTCTATCCATTTACAAACTGATATTTCCAAGCCTGTAGACTTTAACTTACACATGAGCCGTGTGTGGGGAACTGTGTCAAACGCTTTTGTAAAATCCAAGTATACCACGTCCACAGCTACCCCTCTGTCCAAGTATACCACGTCCACAGCCACCCCTCTGTCCAAGTATACCACATCCACAGCCACCCCTCTGTCCAAGTATACCACGTCCACAGCCACCCCTCTGTCCAAGTATACCACGTCCACAGCCACCCCTCTGTCCAAGTATTCCACGTCCACAGCCACCCCTCTGTCCAAGTATACCACATCCACAGCCACCCCTCTGTCCATGTATACCACGTCCACAGCCACCCCTCTGTCCAAGGTTTTACTTACCTCCTCATAAAAAGAAATTAGGTTTGTTTGACAACTTCTGTCTTTCATGAATCCATACTGTCTGTTGCTTAAAATATTTTTTCCAGCAAGAACTCGTCTATGTGGTCTTTTATTAAACTCTCCCGTATCTTCCTGACTATAGAAGTTAAACTCTCAAGTCTATAGTTACTTAGTAAAGATTTTGTTCCCTTTTTAAATATGGGCATCATATTGGCCCTACACCAATCCAGTGGTACTATTCCCGTCATTGATGAGTCCCTAAAAATTAGATACAATGGCTTTGAAATAACAGAGCTCAATTCTTTTAGGGTCCGTGGGTGGATGCCATATGGTACAGGTGCTTTATTCACCTTTATTCTGTCTAAATGTTTCTGGACCATATCACTTTTGAGCCATTGTGGATCATTTGGGGCTGTGTCACTACCACCCCCATTATGGACATGAGCTCCCCCATGCACCTTTGTATACACAGAGCTGAAGAATGAAGACTGTGATATTGCTCTTTATATGATCCAACAGTGCGGTCCTAACTCTAGTCTTTGAAAGCCTCCATATTAGAGCATATACTGTATAACCACGGATGAATTAAGGGCAGGTACAGGCTTGGGCCCACAGGTTGGATAAGTCCGTTTCTACCTTTCACTCCTAACCTTTGACACCTTCAGACTCCATGGTATTTTCCAGAAATGGAAGGAAGATAGCTCAACATCTCAGATGATCTCTACCAAAGACAGCTTTATCCAACCGAATCTGCTGGTCAGGGTATATGGGTATTCAGTATTCTTCTGTAGAAGCTTTATACATCTGTAAACTGTCTGCGAAGAATCTATTGAGGGTATTTCTATTTGAAGAGAGCGATAATACTCTTCATATGAGTCTTATTGCTAAAATGTCTCTGTATGCCTTTAATGTCAAATGAATGTCACTATTCTGTAGCCACTATGTATGTATGCATGAAGTTGGAAAAAAAATCAATCAAATGTTTACCAAAAAAAATAAATAAATATATATATATATATATATATATATATATATATATATATATATATATATATATATATATATATATATATATATATATATATATATATATATATATATATATATATATATATATATATATAATAAATATAATAATAACAATAATAATAATAATAATAAACATTGCAGGCATTACTAATTTTAAAAAAAAGCAACTGATAATTATGGAAAAAGAGAGTGCCTCTGGTTGTGTGTTTTCTCCCTTTGTATTTGAGGTATCAGTTAGACGCCGCAGTACAAAGACACAATGACATCTGAAATGATTCTTTTTATTGCAACGATGATCTAAATCGCACTGTAAAGCTGTGTTTATCCCCATAGAAAATGGCAAGATAATATGCAAGCCTGCCTTCATTGTTGAGGTATACAATAGTGTGTACATTTTTCTGCTATCCTTGTTTTGTTCCAGCAGACATTGTATGAATCCACATTTTATAAAAGGCAGATAAGATGAAGAAAAACACCTGATGTTGCTGCCTACTATTGTTTGCTGTTTGAATTCTTTTTTTTTTTTTATGCATGTAAAGAGTCAGGGTCACCCTGTCAGTCAACCCCTTCCCGACCACCGCACGCCGATATACGTCGGCAGAATGGCACGGGTGGGCAAAAGGGCGTACGTCCCCTTTAAGATGCGGCATTGTGGGCACGCACCAGCGCACCCGCCGCGTGCTCCATGACCGTGCCCGGCGATCGTGTCACGGAGTGGAAGAACAGGGAGATGTAAACAAGGCATTTCCCTCTTCTGCCTAGTGACATGACAGAGATCTACTGCTCCCTGTCATCGGGAGAAGTGATCGCTGTCGTGTGAGTAGTAGCCCATCCCCCCCCCCACAGTTAGAATCACTCCCTAGGACACACTTAACCCCTTGATCGCCCCCTAGTGTTAACCCCTTCCCTGCCAGTGACATGTATACAGTAATCAGTGCATTTTTATAGCACTGATCGCTGTATAAATGACAATGGTCCCAAAATAGTGTGTTAAAAGCGTCCGAGGTGTCCGCCATAATGTCGCAGTCATGATAAAAAACGCAAATCACCGCCATTACTAATAAAAAAAACATGAATAATAAAAATGCCATAAAACTATCCCTTATTTTGTACACGCTATAACTTTTGCGCAAACCAATCAATATACGCTTATTGCGTTTTTTTGTTTTTTTTTACCAAAAATATGTAGAAGAATACATATCAGCCTAAACTGAGGAAAAAAAATGTTTTGTTTTTTTTATATATTTTTATTATAGCAAGAAGTAAAAAATATTTTTTTTCAAAATCGTCGCTCTTTTTTTTGTTTATAGCGCAAAAAATAAAAACTGCAGAGGCGATCAAATACCACCAAAAGAAAGCTCTATTTGTGGGGGAAAAAGGACGTCAATTTTGTTTGGGTGCAAACGTTGCATGACTGCACAATTGTCAGTTAAAGCGACGCAGTGCCGAATCACAAAAAGTGCTCAGGTCAGGAAGGGGGTTAAATCCATCCGGGGCTGAAGTGGTTAAAGCAATATTAAACCCAAATCCAAAAATGTCATATATTGCAGCTTATCAATACTTAGATGTGATGACTGCATTTGTTTACTTTTTTAGGCTTGTTTTCCCCTCTGTTTTCACCTGGTGATCTGACCAATAACATGCCTCTTTGATGTTTTGGAAAAAAAAACAAAATATCAAGCCTTTTAATGTAACATTACAATAATTTCTCCAAAAGTATAAAAATGTTATCATTCCCCTTCAAGGCTTACCCTCCTCCTCCTCTCTTTTTTTTTTTCTTCTTTTAAATTTAAATGTTACATTTTTTTATTTTGTTTTTCTTTTCAGATGTTAAGCTCCTTCATATAGTAAATGTAAATATATTCTTAAATACAAAATGTTGCTCTTTCAACAGTTCAGCACTGTCAGATGAGACAGGAAGAACACTCTCTCAGCATTTAAAGAGAGATCACAGGGTATTCTGGGGTCTGATTTAATAGAACGAGAGCTATAAGCGGAGTAACACATCCCAACATGTAGAGAAATGCAGTTTTCATTTCATAGCAGCAGGAAAAGCGCCATTTGAATAAACACATACAGCACAATCAATCAAGCGTGGCAGATCATAACATTGCAAATTTCCTAAAGGTTTTTTTTTTTTATGTTCTGGGCAATGTGTGCCGTCGGCATAATGGAGATGTGGTTGCGAATGCCTATCACTCTCCAGGTGAAAGGTTTTCTCAAAAATCAATAAGGCCCCAGTCAGACTGTCACAAATTGGGATCTGACTTGTGAGACCCCAAGTCGCATGATCTGTGAAATCCCAAGCTAGTGTAGCCATGCTGAATGTTGTGGTTCACCTGTCACCCTGCCCAGCCAGACATCCATCTCTCAGACACTCAGAGACATAGAACAGTCCATAAGCTTTGTTTTGTTTTGTTTTTCATTTGAGGGAATTTATCTTGCATGGGAAGTTATGGAATGCTCAGGAATATTTAGTGCAAACTTGCCTGGGAATTCTGTATACACTCCAGATATATACACCTCAATCTTCTTTCCAGCACAAACACTTGCTGCACACTGTTCCTCCTCCAGCACTTCACTTGCTGCAGACTGTTACTCCTCCAGACTAGCTAGCACCGCATGGGTAGGCCTGACACTGCTTCAGTAAAGCCTTAATGAACTGCCTTTTGCAGGCAGGGACCCCGGGCCTCTGTGGTGTAGAAATAGTTCAGGTACTGTGACAGACCTAGCTGGGACAGGGGCTTTTGGAGAGGACTGAATGCTAGCCTCTTGCCTACCGATTATGGGTCCTGGCATTTGGGGGAACGGTGCTCTTTGTGAGCTGTATGCCTGGGGACCCTTGAGGTAGCATTACTTTAGATTCAGGTCCATGTCCCCCAAGACACACAGACTCTGGGGACCCTGGATATGCCATATTACAAATAGTGACTGATTCATACTGTTGGGACACATATTGTTAGATGCTAATGTCATCAACTCCAGCCACCTGTCTGTTGTCTTCTATAATGTAAATGAGTCTAGCGTGGCTTCTCTTTCAGCCATTGTTGTCTGGGCTAATTAACCCTGCAATTGTATGAAGGAGCTCTGTGTTGAGATGTATGATAATGTGCATTGTATAGTCGGTGAGCTAGGAGACGTGAAGTCTGTCCTAAAGGTCATGTCTCTGAGTCACCTAGGCTGTCTAAAGGATTAGATAATTAGCTCATGTTAAGTAGGTTTCTGGTGAGAGGTTGTATTTTCATCCTGCTGTATATAATTGTGTGAGATCTCAAAATAAACATTCATTCCTGTTTGACCCTCAATAAAGAGCCTTGTCTCGTACTTGGGGGAGAATTATTCGTATGGGTTTCTTGTTCAGCTGATGGAAGTGTCTGGTAGGTGCCTGTGTGTTCAGGAATGGAATGTCCTAAATGGCTTTAACCCCTTTCATACTCGGGGTGTCCTTACACTAACTGTCCGCTATTCAGCTACCTCTCCCAGATAGCTCTCTTCAGGTCCTTTCAGCCAGCCTGGTTGCAATGACCCCTCTCCATGCCCTTCACACAGTCCCCTCTTCTGGTTCTGCACCCATCTCAAACTGCAATCTCCCAGTTCTCTCAGGCGTCCCTCTCCAGTCCTCCTGACTGTGCTTCACTCACCAGCCCTCGGAGCTGCGACCAGTAGTCCTCCCTGGAGACTCTTATGCCCCGTACACACGGTCGGACTCTGTTCGGACATTCTGACAACAAAATCCTAGGATTTTTTCCGACGGATGTTGGCTCAAACTTGTCTTGCATACACACGGTCACACAAAGTTGTCAGGAAATCCGATCGTTCTGAACGTGGTGACGTAAAACACGTACGTCGGGCAGTGGCCAATAGCTTTCATCTCTTTATTTATTCTGAGCAAGCATGGCACTTTGTCCGTCGGATTTGTGTACACACGATCGGAATTTCCGACAACGGATTTTGTTGTTGGAAAATTTTATATCCTGCTCTCAAACTTTGGGTGTCGGAAAATCTGATGGAAAATGTGTGATGGAGCCTACACACGGTCGGAATTTCCGACCACAAGGTCCTATCACACATTTTCCGTCGGAAAATCCGACCGTGTGTACGGGGCATTAGAAGTGTTCTCTCCCATTGTCCTCTCCTTGCTCTCTCATGTGCTTCTCATTCCAGAATCTCATCACTCCTCCTGGATGCACCCGAGCCCCAGCCCAGGGTCACTTCCCCAGACTGGGGAGCTCTCCGTGGGCCCCGACAGCCTCCACAGTCTTTCACTTCAGCACCTTCCACCTGACAACTCCTCCCCAGCTGGGCTGACCCCAGGTATTTAAGGAGGCCTGCCCCCTGCCAATCCAAGTTGGGCATTAGCCAAGGCTCCTTAAGATACCTCAGGCAGCTCCACCTCTCTTCCCCTCCTCTCCATCTAGCACTTTCTAAAAGGAAAAGGCAGGTGACATTGAAGTGAAGCTACCTGTGAGTCACCAACTGCTACTCTGAGCCCCTCCCAGCCCAGAATAAAAACAAACAGGCCTAGCCACCAGCTAGGCCTACCTTAATTTTCCTACTCTCCAGAAAAATCTTCACTCTAGCACCTACCTAACTAGAGGGTGCTACATTAGTCAATGAGAGCTGTATTAATTAGTACTACTGAAGTCGCCCTGACTTTAAAAAAGGTTCCTGTGATGGAACGCTTGGCACCCCGCTTAGGTGTTTCCGTCAAACAGTGCCTCCTGCTCTCCAAGCCCTTCCAGAAGACCAAGAGCTAATACCAGCCCTTTTACCCCAAGCATCATGTACAGACAAGATGTTGGGATAAGAACCAAAGGAAAGACTCTTTATTAAAACTCAGACACACTTTATACCCCACAGGAGGATATTGCCCACTTGAGGATATTAGCATGACAATACAACTTCAAACACCAATCCAGTTAACAGCTAACAACTAACAGTGATCTTAATTAAACAGTAATCTAATTAACAAACATAAAACATCCCACAATAGTTTGGTAACAAGGTGAAGTGGAAACAATACTAGCAGATGGACAGAAACAATAGGTGACCCAATTAACAATGAGAAGTCACACGTAAAAGGCACACAATGGGATAGGCACAAACTTGTGTATTCTGTCCACTAGACCAGTGTTTCTCAACTTCAGTCCTCAAGGCGCCCCATCAGGTCATGTTTTTTAGGCTCTCCATTATCTTTGATCAGGTTGGCTGCCTTAGTAATTACCACAGCTGTTTCATCCAAGGGAAATTCTGAAAATATGACCTGTTGGGGCGCCTAAGAACTGGAGTTGAGAAACACTGCACTAGGCCAATGTTTCTCAACTCCAGTCCTCAAGTACCCCCAACAGGTCATGTTTTCAAGATTTACCTCAGATAAAACGGCTGTGGTAATTACTAAGGCAGTGAAACTGATTAAGTCAACTGTACAAAATAATGTAAAGCCTGAAAACATGACCTGTTGGGGTTACTTGATGCCTGGAGTTGAGAAACATTGGACTAGACAAGTCATCAGAAGACAAACAATGTTTCAGCAGTCTGATAAAGTGGAATTCATTTATCTTTATAGATTTCTTGAGGGATATTGTTGAAAAATATTTCTGTCCCAAATGGGGGGTTCTCCAACCCAGTCTGCAGGAGGGCCACCATATTCCCTTGGACTATTAACCTGTACAAGACTAATATTACACTTTCCATCCACTCCAGAAGGGAAGTTTTATCGTTCTTATTCAGAGAATTAATCCAAGCCTCGCTCTCAGCATTCATCACATGGTTTTCCATCATTAGAGAATGATCTGCTCTCTCCATGGACCATAATCAGGGGGTAGGAGGCTTGCCCCTAGTCCTCTCCAAAAGCCCCTGTCCTGGTTGGGTCTGTCAAAGGTTCCTGTAATACTTAAAGGCAACTTCTATTTGACTTGTGCCCATAGACTTTAATGGAAGTCGCCTCCAAGTCGGATCCTCATCTATATTGATGTGATTTGGATCCGACATTGCAGGAAGATTACCCAGGCAGTGCATGGCATCTTCCTGTGTGCTGTTATCTCTGCATACCTGCACAAAACAAAGTGCATCAAAGTAGTACTCAAGTCGCATCAAGTCACCAGGAAGTCGCCTCTCAAGTTGCACCGTAAGTCACTCAACTTTCAGGTCACAGTAGTGTGGACCGAGCCTGAGGCCAAGGAAAGGGAAGACAATATAAACCTTCCAGCAAATACAATATAAACCTCCCAGCAAAGACAATATAAACCTCCCAACTGTGCCTCCTGACACATGCCTCAGTTGTGTACTGAGCACTTGCCGCACCTATCACACTCCCATGGTATCTGAAAAGTACATCAGATCTTTAGCCGTCAAAGCTTCAAAAACTTGACATGGGAATCAGTTATAGTGGAAGGTGATGTCAGAAACATCATGTGAAAGGGCATGCCAAGCTTAGGTAAACATGCAACAATGTGGCAGCGCACATAGGAAGGTGTGCATAGTGGCATGCCTGTGCATGCACAGGCATGTCCACCACAGATACTGACTTCTAGTAGACTATTAAACCTGGGTCCTGCATGAGATCATTGCTGAATAGTCTTTTAGGTTGAGTTCCTGTTATCCCTGATCCAGAACTTGCTTGACCCTGTTATTGACCTGTGTCAGGACTTGTGTCATTACCTTGTTCAACTGCTGATGACACTTTTGTTCCCGGAGTTGAAGGGTGCAGTTCCGGTGGCCACCAGCGGGTGTCTCCCAGCTGCCAGGCTATCTGACTAATTAGGTGGCACCTGACATGTTCTACTGGGCAGTATTTATTCCCACCCATAACTGAAGTTCAGTGCTTCAGTGTTCTTCCTGTGAGTGGTGTCCCTGCCTGATCCTGATCCTGTGCCTTGCTCCTGTACCTGATCTTGCTCCTTGTTCCTGTGATCTGCTCCCTGTATCCAGCTCCCAGTACCCTGCTTCCTGCTTATGTGTGCTTACTCTATTTGTACATAGGTAATTAGGTTACCATTGCGTTCTGCACTGTCACATTTATGGTGGTTTATAGTTTACTGGTGTTGGCATTGGAAGAGTGATATTCATCTTATTAAACTTAATTTAACCTTATTCAGCCTGGTTCCTGATTATTTAAGGTACAGCCTACGGATCTGGTCATCCTTGCTGGATACCTGCATGCGTTATCCCTTACAACTTGCCTTTCCTCTGACCTTCTTCTGGATTATCCTTGCCTGTATATGTTTGCTGCATACCTTTGTTACCAACCTTGGCCTGGACTTAATTCGCTGATTTGGTGTGGGGACCTAGTGGATGTCTTCCGCTGTCATTGTACTTTTGCTGAGCGTCCAATGTGTCCCTGTGCCTTTAAGGAGGAGTAGGATCCCCGCAAGCCTGCGCTTAATTTATCCATTGCCACATATGTTCCAACTTAGAGACTCTCAAAAATATAGAGTTAGGACCACAGTATGCAGAGGAGCCTTGACATGGGCACTGTGGCTTACACATATGTTTGCCAATTTGTGCAATGAAGCCCTCTGTATTTAGTCTTTGTTTTCTGCTTAGTTCTGCCATACACCATCAGGCCGGTTCAGGGTGATTCACTGGCTGGGGGAGGTGGCGGAAGTGAGAAGAGTAACTGGGGGAGGCTAGGAGCAGCTGTGAGTGTTCATGAGGAGTGGAGCTCTATTCAGGCATGATCGCCTCAATCAGCTTCGCACATGCACCCCACAACCCTCTGTTTTTAATGTGAATTGTTAGACAGGGTTAGTTTGGTTTGTTTGCAGGCTAGCTGGTAAGTGTGCTGGGAAATGTTTGTTTGTGATATGTTTGCTGCCTATCCATGTTACTGACCTTGGCCTGGACTCTTGACCAAGATTTTGCCTATTTAATTTGCACCTCGCTGTTAACACCTCTGCTCATCCCCGACCTTGATCCTTCTTGTGATTTGGTGCCTTCCCGCTCAACTGTTACCAAACTCAGCTTGTGACCTAGCTCTGATCTTTACTGGACTGGGTGTATTCTGGGTGCCTTCATTGATGTTCTTCTGTTTACTTGACACCGGTGCTCCTAAGTTCAACGTCTCCAGCTTCCTGACACCTGCGCCCTTCCATTGCCCTTGCAGCCACTGTCCCAACTCTAAGGGGCGCTCAGATGGGAATAGTGTTAGAGGCCACTCTTGTCATCTTGAGCAAGCTATTTGTAAGGGCTTACCTTGGTTCTAGTCCATAGTGCAGAGATGTATGCTCACCCTTGCAAATACACACAGCCCACGGTAACTAAGTAAAAAGCTACCTGAGCTGTGAATCTGAGCATGGGGGCTTGACAGGGAATTTACCAAAGGATTGTCGAGGTGAAGCCGTAGTCAGGGATTCCAGAAGTCAGAGTTAACAAGGAACAGAGCCAGGGTCAGAAGCTGGGGTCAGTCTTGGAACACTGAAACTTGAAAACAAGAACACAGGAAAAACAGGAACCTTTGGCAATACAAGAGACGATGAACTGACACAGCCCTCAGAGTTAGGCAGCGTTTTATACCCAGCTGATTAGAAAAACTGCCTCAGCTGAACCAGGAGTGACAAGTGCTAATTGCAAAGCAAGATCCAGAGTATAGCCCTCAGTACTGCAAGCAGGACAAGACATAGCTGGAAACCAGGCTGAATAATGAGCTGAGGAGTGTTGCGAAGAGGCAACATAGCAGGAGCAGTACACAGAATGTCATGGGTTCAATACCTCCTTGAGCCACCTGGGGGGTGACCATGCCTGGTCGTTTGCATGGCATGGTAGGAACCGTGACACTATTATAGTAAGTAGTTATAGTCGACATAGTCTGACTTGGAGTATGCTCATTTGCCTTCACTCTAATTTCTAAAGACAGTGCAAGCTCCCTTTTTACAGCTCAATGTCTTACATCATTTTACTGGGTGGAAGCTTCTGCTGGTTGAGTCCTTCCCTTTCATGCCAGGAAACATAGTGTAGTTATGCAGCTATCAGTCAAAGGCTGGCATCTCTAATTCATTTCCTGGCATTAGAGGGAATGTACTAATTGTTGCCTTGGAGGAGAAAGGCGCCATGTGGAATTTAAGAATCCCTTTAGAAAGGAGATGCTGATTTGGTCTAATCCCATGTTTGAAAAGAATTTCGGCTGTTGGGCTGTTCTATGAATGGCCAAATAAATGGGTTTTCAGCTAAGCTGAATCTCTGGCTGCAGCAGGAAGTGAAAAGTTCAGCAGTGGTATTACTACCCAGAGTCCCTGGCTCCCTAACAAGGGTCTCTTTCCCACAACCCTAGCCAGGCATTATCGGAATATGGAAGTCTCTTTAAAATAATGGAGCCCCGGACACTGCTCCCACTCCATGTGAATGAGTAAGGGGTATATAGTAGCTGTATAATATGTAAAGACTCACATATTTTTCCTAAAAAGCAAAAAAAAAAAAAAAAAGTCCCACAACCTGCAGACCGCTGACACAATCCTCTCCTGACGACTGCTTGCCACAAATGACAGCTCTGGGTACCTGCTGTGGTATGTAAACAAAGGGGTGTAGTATCCCAAATAATGTAATTTACCAAATAAGGACATGCCAATATTTGCTCAATGATGTAAAGGGAATGCTAAGCTGTTTGTTTACAAACAGATGTGGCTGGGAGCTGCCATTTATCAGCAATGTCAACTGCTTTTTTTTTCTATGCAAGTTTAAATTTAGCTATAGTAGGTTGTATTCATCTTACTGCATTGTATTCATCATACTGTACAGCTTTGGCACCCCCCAGGGCTGGGGCAAGAGGTGGGCAAGATGGGCGGCTGCCCAGGGCACTGTGGGATCATGTGAGGTTGGGGGGGAACCACAAGGATATTGGGGGGATTTGTGTTGGAAGGGGGAATTTGGGAAGGAAAGCAGGGGGTAAGTATTGTTCTAGGAGGGGAAATTTGAGGGGGAGGTGCTAAGATCTAGGGGGATTTGTGTTGGGGGAAGAAGATTTGTGCTGAGAGGGAGGGATTTGAAGTGGGGGGAGAAGATGTTTACTAGGAAGGGAATTTTTTAGGGGTAGAGGATTTGTTCTAGGAGGGGTGCATTTTTTGGGAGGGGGGATTTGTGCAGACTGGGATTTCAGCAGGGGGGGGCAGATTTGTACTGGAAGGAAGAGGGATTTATGCTTAGGGGGTAAGCATACAGATTAGTGCTCAGTGATTTTGTCAGGGGAATTTCGCTAGCATATAATGCGCATACATCTTGGGGTTGTGGGGGGGTACAGTTTGGCATGTTCGCCGTGGGCTCCAGATGACCTTGTCCCAGCACTGGGCACCCCACTTGGGTGTTCCCTTCTAATAAACAGTGCCTTAAGCCCTCCAAACCGTTCCAGAAGACCGAGAGCTATTACCAGCCTTTACCCCAAGCATCGTACACAGACATGATGTTGGGATAGAACCAAAGAAATTACTGTTTATTGGAACTCAGACACATACTTTATACCCCACAGGATGCCATTCTCCTCTTGGGGATATTAGCATGACAATGCAAACTTCAAACACCAATCCAATTCACATTTAACAACTAACAGTGATCTTAATTAAACAGTAAGTTAATCAACAAACATATACTGTAACATCCCACAATAAGTTGGTTACAAGGTGGACACAATACTAGCAGACAGACAGAAACAATAGGTGTCTCAATTAACTGCACACCTAGAAGGCACAAATGGGAGAGACACACTTAATAAACACATAACACCTTAAGGCCGCATACACACGGGCGGACTTTTCGACCGGACTGGTCTGACAGACTTTCCAACGGACTTGCCTACACACGATCACACCAAAGTCTGACGGATTCGTACGTGATGACGGACCGGACTAAAATAAGTAAGTTGATAGCCAGTAGCCAATAGCTGCCTTAGTGTGGGTTTTCATCCGTCGGACTAGCATACAGACGAGTGGATTTTTTGAGTCCGTCGGAAAGATTTGAAGCATGTTTCAAATCTAAAGTCCGTCAGATTTTCAACTGGAAAAGTCCGCTGAAGGTCCGATGAAGCCCACAGACAATTGGATTGTCCACCGGACTCGGTCCATAGGACCAGTGCGATCGAAAAGTCCGCTTATGTGTACGCTGCATAAGAAACAGACTATAGCAGGAGACCCCCAGCACCAGGTTGCTTGAGCTTATTATATTAACATCTGCTCTGAGTCTCACAATCTGAAGCAGTCATTGCTGGTTTGGACCTAGAGACCCCAAATATGTGTATGGGTCCTCCAGTTCCCAGAGTCTGTGTGTTTTGGGGAAACATGGACTTGAATTTGAAGCAAGACCAATCCAGGGGTCCCCCAGGCACACACCTTCCAAAGAGTAGTGTTCCCTTTAAATGCAGGGCCCATAGTCAGTGGGTAGGAGGCTTGCTCCTAGTCCCCTCCAAAAGCCTCTGTCCCAATTTGGTCTGTCACATCTATCTCATAGGCAAGTTGAGGGCATCCGCTGTTGTTACCCTTTAAAGTGTTCATTTTTACAGAAACCCCCCCCCCCCCCCGTACTTCCCTCCTGCAATACTGAGCTGTCAAGGCTCCAGCAAGCCACCGAACGGTCCAGAGATTTGAAATCCCTGCTGTTTTTTCTCCATACAGGGCTGCAAGTATGGACCGGATGGATTCTAATTGGTCAGCACCATCCATACGATGGTGCTGACCAACTAGAATCCATCTGGTCCATACTTGCAGCGCTGTATGGATAGGAGAGAAAGTAGCCTAGATTTGAGAGTGTTGGGTGACTTACAGGGGCCTTGACAGCTCAGGATCACGGGAGGTAAATTCAACGGGGACCCCGGGGGTAGCGAGGGGGTCCAGTGTTAGGTCACCTTTACAGATTTTGAGCAAAGGTGAACTTACACTGTAAGCTTTATTGAGGAGATCTTTCAAGTAATTAGCTTTGCTAATAAAAAAGAAAAATGTTCTCAAAATGGTGCCCTTCCTGTGCCCCGGCAGTTGCTCGATATGGGACGTGGAAGCGAGCAGCTGAAGTAGTTGTGTCTACTACTGTGATTTCCAGCTTCCACAGGAATCCCACAGGTATGGCACCAGGCTGGCTCAATATAACTATGTAAAAATTGCCATAGTTAGAATTTAAAACACTTTTACAATTATGCCCCATAAGCAACCCCCAACCCAACTTTTAAGTGCATCCTGGATCTTCAGGGACTTGGGCAACACTCCTGGCTTCCCATACACCTAAACATTTTTTTGAAGTTCTTTTAAGTAAAGTTGCAGCGCATTGTATCCTTCGTATTAATAAATATTGCTTGTTGGTTGGTGTTTTGCCCTTGGAGTTTGGGATAAAAGAGGTTGAAGGTGGCTGTAATCAACATGAGAGATTTGTTACTCAATTACAGCCACTAACCTATTACAGTGACCTCGGAGAAAGGTGAACTGTCCAATTCTCCCGAGTACACGAATGTATGGCTGACACTTTGGCCCACAATATTATTCCCCATAAAGGTTGTATTTTTCTGTATAATGAGAACATTTTTGTGCTTCATCTTAAACCTCCCATTCTCGTGCCCTGTAATTAAAAGTAGCTGCGACAAACATATTTGCATAATCAGCACGCATTTTTCACCTCTACGAGGATTTTCATTTAATTGCATTGAACATGGCATCTTTAACTACTTCAGGTCCCCTACCTGTGCAACCCTTATGGAGCCAAGCAATTTTTACTTTTCTCCTATGGGCCTGCTTGTTTAGCAATTATTTTGTCATTATTTAAAGTATATGTTATCCTAAATATTTTTTTTTTCTGTCTGTGTTCACGTATGTGTATTTTATAAATCATAGTCTATTTTTTTCATGTACTTCTTCCATCTGAAGTACCTGGTTGATCCTGACAGTCATCTTTATTCCTTGTTCTAAACGGAACACACAAAGCACAGAGGCTGATCTGTATCAGTGTGACCAGTTTATATCCTATGGCTGGCCATTTAGAGGTACAGGATACTATGCAGACAAACAGCATGCCTGAATTGAATAGTTTTTTCAGTCACCATGCCCCTGACCAGTCACAGCCTGCCTCTGGCACACACCCCCCTCCCAATCACAGCCTACCCCTGGCACACACACCCTTCCAATCACAGGCTGCCTCTGGCACACACCCCTCCCAATCACAGCCTGCCTCTGGTATATACCTCTCCCAATCACAGCCTGCCTCTGGCACACACCCCCTCCCAATCACAGCCTGCCTCTGGCACACACCCCCTCCCAATCACAGCCTGCCTCTGGCACACCCCTCCCAATCACAGCCTGCCTCTGACACACACCTCCTCCAGTCACAGCCTGCCTCTGGCACACATCCCCCTCCCAATCACAGCCTGCCTCTGGCACACATCCCCCTCCCAATCACAGCCTGCCTCTGGCACACACCCCCTCCCAAGCACAGCCTGTCTCTGGCGTACACCCCCTTCAAATCACAGCCTGCCTTTCAAACACCCCCTCCCAATCACAGACTGCCTCTGGTCAACACACCCCTCCCAATCACAGCCTGCCTCTGGCACACACCGCCTTCCAATCACAGCCTGCTTCTGCACACACCCCCTCCCAATCACAGCCTGTCTCTGGCACACACCCCCTTCCAATCACAGCCTGCTTCTGCACACACACCCTCCCAATCACAGCCTGCCTCTGGCACACACACACACATCTGAAGTACCTGGTTGATCCTGACAGTCATCTTTATTCCTTGTTTCAAACTGAACACACAAAGCACAGAGGCTGATCTGTTTCAGTGTGACCAGTTTATATCCTATGGCTGGCCATTTAGAGGTACAGGATACTATGCAGACAAACAGCATCCCTGAATTGAATAGTTTCTTCAGCCACCATGCCCCCGACCAGTCACAGCCTGCCTCTGGCACACAACCCCCTCCCAATCACAGCCTACCCCTGGCACACACACCCTTCCAATCACAGGCTGCCTCTGGCACACACCCCTCCTCTGGTGCCCCAGACGACATCAGAGTGTGACGAAGCGTACGTCGGGCGTGCTGACGTGCTGCATTTACCGTCTGCAGGACGGGTGTTCGTGTTTAGCCGGCCGGCTCTTTATGCTTTTGTGCATCCAACACATTGTAAGTGAGATTTTAATTTCCTTTAATAAATACTCAACCAGGATTACGCTATGTTGTTTTCCCTTTTCTTTTGGGGCACTTCCTGTGAGAATAACTCCTAGCTAGGAGTATAGTATCCCCACAATATAGGGATTGTCTGTACGTGGTGGACAGCGGGCCTACCGTACGGTTTATGAAGTGGTATATTGGTGTCTCCATCCCATGAAAGGCCCCGACCGGGTTAAGGTCGCAAGCTCTCCTATGCTTGCTGGTTGGTAAGCGCGCATTTTTACTAATATCACAGTGGTGCGGTGAAGGATTTATCCACTCCTTATCTACATTCCTGCCTTAGACGGGGACCCCTGCCTTTGTTTCTTCACCTTACCTCACCTATCTGAATTTTGATCACGGATTAGGACTGTTATCAAATTATATATGATTTGATTATGAACTTTTATTATTTATCTTAATTATTTACTCATTGTATCACATTGGTTCACTTATGCTTATATTGGCTCAATTTTAAGCCTTTAACATTCACAGTGCTGCTCCTTTTATTGATTGTCTCTAGTGTGTGTATCTCACCTTTAGCGGCTGCTTCTGCTATTTAAATCTATTGGTTTGTCACGTATTATTTTAAATATTTTCTTGATTGTGTTAATTTCCTGCATATATATAGCGTGGTGGTCTTTTCCCTTCTACTCTATATAAAAGAATAGTTATCTTTAAAAAAAAAAAAAAGGAGAAATGTACATATAAAACTTTTTCATGTTCACTTTTATTTCATTTAAAAGATCTAAACCCCCTTTCCTTGATATACTATAGAACTGGTGGCACTTTATACACAGAACGTAGCCTCCAGAGACTTAATTATCTGCTGTCCTGTGTACTATATAGAGGCTGCCGGTGTGAGGCTGTTTATTCTAAGCTTCTCCTTTATATTACAATGATAACTTGAGCTCATTAGTGTCAGTATCTCTGGGCTCTGCCTGTGTCCTTTTGCCAGGGGGATGCCCGGGCAAACATTTCATGGCGAAGTGTGTTATATAATTATGCCCGCTTTGTGGAACAATAATGTTGATTAATTGTATTTACTGCTGAATAGCTCTCATTCGCTACCACAACTTATGCTGCCGATGGCTGAACATCACTACGGCTTCTATGAAAGGCTTAAAGACTAAAATGTAATCATGGCCAATATTCGATGCATTTTTACACGGTTCCCAGCAGAGGGCACCAGTGATAACCGCAAATGCCTGCCCAGTGCCTATGCTGGTTTTGCTCATTAGAGCAGTGTTTTTCAACTCCAGTCCTCAAGGCGCCCCAACAGGTCATGTTGTCAGGATTTCCCTCAGATGAAACGGCTGTGGTAATTACTAAGGCAGTGAAACTGATCAAATCACCTGTGCAAAATAATGGTAAGCCTGAAAACATGACCTGTTGGGGAGCCTTGAGGACTGGAGTTGAGAAACACTGCATTAGAGGAATCTTTCTCAACCTCTCTTGATTGAACCCAATGGCCAGGTGTTCTTTTTTTCTGATGCATCAGTTTATACCTTTTACCAATTTTGAAACAGAAACTCATGATTTAGTTTAATGAGCTGCTTAGAGCAAGGTTGTTTTATTTAGAGGGTACATTTAAGATGATTTAGGATTTCCCATTTGGTGTTCCTTGTATTTGTGTTTTTTTTTTTAATCTATTATCTGTATACTGATGCTTTTAGGGCCCATTAACACTATTGTGGTGCGTTTACCCATGTTGCATTAGGACAGCCCATTCATTTGAATGGGCTCCCTAATGCACCAAGTCGTGAGGAAAATAATACATGTGTCATGTCTGGCAGTACAGCACACAGTAAATCATGTTAGTACATTGCGCTGTGTTGCAGCACAGGTCTGCCGGCAAGTTGCATTGGGGTGCCATTCAGAATTAATGGTCATGCATCGCGTCAACATTTATAACATGCATTGCCACGTCTAACCGTAACATGATAGTGTGACTATGCCTTTAATGTTCTAAATGCACAAACGATCTGCTAACATCTAAAACTCATGGACATTCTGTACTCCTGGACCCCTCTGCTGCCTGTAACCACCTGAAAAAAATCCACGCCTTTGGTGTCGGTGACTGTACTCTTCGCTGGTTTTCATCCTAGTTTTCTAACTGCACCTTTAGCATTACTTTCAGTGCTACTTCTTTCTCTGCTCTTCCTTTCTCTGTCAGGGTCCCCCAAGGTTCTGTTCTTGGACCTCTCCTATTCTCCATCTACACCTCCTTCTTGGGTCAGCTGATCGCCTCCCATGGCTTTCAATACCATTTCTACCCTGATGACACCGAAATCTATCTTTCCACCCCTCAGCTCACTCCATCAGTCTCCTCACGCATCGCCAATTTACTAACAGCCATATCTGACTGGATCTCACACCACTTCCACAACCATCAACCTGTCCCCGCATGCTAAGGTTCTCTGTGTTATCCTGGGCTCTGAACTCTCCTTTTGGCCCCACATCCAATCACTGTCCAAAGCTTGCCACCTCAACCTCCACAACATCTCCAAACTACTCCACCAATGACACTCGTAGTCCACTCCCTGGTTAACTTTCGCCTCAACGATTGCAACTCCCTCCTCATTGGATTACATAGCATGTCCCCGCTTTAGTCCATCATGAATGCTTCTGCCAGACTCATCCACCTTACTAACCGTTCACGTTCAGTGTCTGCTACTCCTCTCTGCCAATCCCTCCCACTGGCTTCCGCTCACCCAACTAATTAAATTCAAGATACTAACAATAACTTAAAAAGCCATCCACAACGCCCCAACTACATCACTAACCTAGTCTCAAAATACCAACCAAATCATTCTCTTCGTTCCTCTCAAGACTTTCTGCTCTCTAGCTCCCTCATCATCTCCTTCCATACTTGCCTCCGGGATTTTTCTATGGAACTTCTTACCCCAATCTGTCTGATTATTTCCTTCTCGGTTTACTTTTAGATGATCCCTGAAAACCCTTCTCTTCAGAGAAGCCTACCCTACCCCCACCCAACAACTGTACTTTTATTTTCCCCATCACCTCATCCCCCACAACTATTACCTTTTGTATCACTTGACCTGCCCTCCTAGATTGTAAGCTCTAATGAGCAGGACCTTCTGATTCCTCCTGTATTAAATTTCACTTTATTGTAACTGTACTGTCTGCCCTCATGTTGTAAAGCGCAGACTGTTGGCGCAATATAAATCCTTACATAATTACATAGTAGGTGAGGTTGAAAAAAGACACCATCAAGTCCAACCTATGTGTGTAATTATATGTCAGTATTACATTGTATATCCCTGTATGTTGCGGTCGTTCAGGTGATTATCTAATAGTTTTTTGAAATTATCGATGCTCCCTGCTGAAACCACCGCCTGTAGGAGAGAATTCCCCATCTTATGCCCCATACACACGGTCGGATTTTCAGACGGAAAATGTGTGATAGGACCTGGTTGTCAGAAATTCCAACCGTGTGTGGGCTCCATCACACATTTTCCATCCGAATTTCCGATACACAAAGTTTGAGAGCAGGCTATAAAATTTTCCGACAACAAAATCCGTTGTCGGAAATTCCGATCGTGTGTACACAAATCCGATGCACAAAGTGCCACGCATGCTCAGAATGAATTAAGAAACGAAAGCTATTGGCTACTGCCCCGTTTATAGTCCCGACGTACGTGTTTTACGTCACCACTTTCAGAATGATTCGATTTTCTGACAGCTTTGTGTGACCATGTGTATGCAAGACAAGTTTGAGCCAACATCCGTCTGAAAAAATCCTAGGATTTTGTTGTCGGAATGTCCGATCAATGTCCGACCGTGTGTACGGGGCATAACAGTAAAGAACCCTCTACGTAGTATAAGGTTAAACTGCTTCTCTTCTAATTTTAGTGAATGGCCACGTTTCTTTTTTAAATTCCCTTTGGGGGGAAAAGTTTTATTCCTATTGTGGGGTCACCAGTACGGTATTTGTACATTAAAATCATATCCCCTCTCAAGAGTCTCTTCTCCAGAGAGAATAAGTTCAGTGCTCACAACCTTTCCTCATAACTAATATCCTCCAGACCCTTTATTAGCTTTGTTGCCCTTCTTTGTACTCGCTCCATTTCCAGTACATCCTTCCTGAGGACTGGTGCCCAGAACTGGACGGCATACTCCAGGTGTGGCCGGACCAGAGTCTTGTAGAGCGGGAGAAGTATTGTTTTATCTCTGGAGTTGATACCCTTTTTAATGCCAATATTCTATTTGCTTTGCTTGCAGCAGCTTGGCATTGCATGCCATTGCTGAGCCTATCATCTACTAGAACCCCCAGGTCCTTTTCCATCCTAGATTCCCCCAGAGGTTTTCTCCCCAGTGAGTAGATTGCATTCATATTTTTGCCACCCAAATGCATTATTTTACAGTTTTCTACATTAAACCTCATTTGCCATGTAGTTGCCCACCACATTGTTTGTTCAGATCTTCCGCAAATAATGAGATTGAGCTGTTTATCCCATCCTCCAGGTCGCTTATGAATAAATTTAATAGGATTGGTCCCAGGACAGAACCCTGGGGGACCCCACTGTCCACACCGGACCATTCCGAGTACTCCCCATTTATCACCACTCTCTGAACTCGCCCCTGTAGCCAGTTTTTAATCCATGTACTCACCCTATGGTCCATACTGACAGACCTTAGTTTGTGCAGTAAACGTTTATGGGGAACTGTATCAAATGCCTTTGCAAAATCCAGATACACCACGTCTACGGGCCTGCCAATATCTAGATGGCAGCTCCCCTCCTCATAGAATATTAGTAGGTTGATTTGGCAAGAACAGTTCTTCATGAATCTATGCTGATTACTGCTAATGATACCGTTTTCATTAATAAAATCTTATATATAGTCCCTTATCATCCCCTCCAAGAGCTTGCATACTATTGATGTTAGGCTAACTGGTCTGTAATTCCCAGAGATGTATCTTGGCCCTTTTTTAAATATTGGTGCTACGTTGGCTTTTCTCCAATCAGCTGGTACTATTCTAGTCAGCAGACTGTTCGTAAAAATTAGGAACAATGGTCTGGCAATTATTGACTGAGTTCCTTCCTTTCTAATTCTATCCTCTGTTAGCCATGAGGGTGCTTCCTGTGATGTGTCATGAGGATAAACATTGCAGTTTTGGTTACTGAAGCCCCCCGTTTCCCTCGTGAAGACTGAGGAGTAGGGATGAGCCGAACACCCCCCTGTTCGGTTCGCACCAGAACATGCGAACAGGAAAAAAGTTCGTTCGAACACGCGAACACCATTAAAGTCTATGGGGCACGAACATGAATAATCAAAAATGCTAATTTTTAAGGCTTATATGCAAGTTATTGTCATTAAAAGTGTTTGGGGACCTGGGTCCTGCCCCAGGGGACATGGATCAATGCAAAGAAAAGTTTTAAAAACGGCCGTTTTTTCAGGAGCAGTGATTTTAATAATGCTTAAAGTCAAACAATAAAAGTGTAATATCCCTTTAAATTTGGTAGCTGGGGGATGTCTATAGTATGCCTGTAAAGGGGCGCATGTTTCCCGTGTTTAGAACAGTCTGACATCAAAATGACATTTTGAAGGAAAAAAGCCATTTAAAACTACTCGTGGCTATTGCATTGCCGGTCCGACAATACACATAGAAGTTCATTGATAAAAACGGCATGGGAATTCCCCACAGGGAATCCCTGCGCCAAAAAAAAAAAAAAACGGCATAGGGTCCCCCTAAATTCCATACCAGGCCCTTATCCGAGCACGCAACCTGGCAGGCCGCAGGAAAAGAGGGGGGGACGAGAGAGCGCCCCCCCTCCTGAACTGTACCAGGCCACATGCCCTCAACATTGGGAGGGTGCTTTGGGGTAGCCCCCCAAAACACCTTGTCCCTATGTTGATGAGGACAAGGGCCTCATCACCACAACCCTGGCCGGTGGTTGTGGGGGTCTGCGGGCGGGGGGCATATCGGAATCTGTAAGCCCCCTTCAACAAGGGGACCCCCAGATCCCGGCCCGCCCCTGTGTGAAATGGTAAGGAGGTACAAAAGTACCCCTACCATTTCACTAAAAAACTGTCAAAAATGTCTTCTTCTGGTTCTTCTGGCTCTTCTGATTTTTCCTCCGGCGTTCTCGTCCAGCATCTCCTCCGCAGCGTCTTCTATCTTCTTCTCCTCGGGCCACTCCGTACCCATGGCATGGGGGGAGGCTCCCGCTCTTCTCTTCATCTTCTTCTCTTCTTCATCTTCTTCTTCATCTTTATCTTTTCTTCTCTTCTTCTCTTCTTCATTTTCTTCTCCGGGCCGCTCTGCATCCATGCTGGCATGGAGGGAGGCTCCCGCTGTGTGACGCGTCTCCTCGTCTGACGGTTCCTAAATAATGGGGGGCGTCCCACCCGGTGACCCCACCCCCTCTGACGCACAGTGACTTGACAGGACTTCCCTGTGACATCACGGGGAATGCCACAGGGAAGTCCCGTCATGTCCCGTGCATCAGAGGAGGGCGGGGCCACCTGGTTATTTAAGAACCGTCAGACGAGGAGACGCCGTCACACAGTGGGAGCCTCCCTCCATGCCAGCATGGATGCTGAGCGGCCCGGAGAAGAAAATGAAGAAGAGAAGAGAAGAAAAGAAGAAGATGAAGATGGAGAAGAGAGCGGGAGCCTCCCCCCATGCCATGGGTGCGGAGCGGCCCAAGGAGAAGAAGATAGAAGACACCGCGGAGGAGATGCTGGACGAGAACGCCGGAGGAAGAACCAGAAGAGCCAGAAGAAGAAGAAGGTGAAGGAAGACTGAAGATAGAAGAAAGAAGAAGTATTTAAATAAAGGAATTGTCAAAAACTGTCTCTTGTCATTTTTAACATTTTTGACAGTTTTTTAGTGAAATTGTAGGGGTACAAGTAACCCCTTACCATTTCACACAGGGGGGGGCGGGATCTGGGGGTCCCCTTGTTAAAGGGGGCTTCCAGATTCCGATAAGCCCCCCACTCGCAGACCCCCACAACCACCAGCCAGGGTTGTGGGGATGAGGCCCTTGTCCTCATCAACAAGGTGGGGACAAGATGTTTTGGGGGGCTACCCCAAAGCACCCTCCCAATGTTGAGGGCATGTGGCCTGGTATGGTTCAGGAGGGAGGGCGCTCTCTCGGCTCCGCTCTTTTCCTGCGGCTTGCCAGGTTGCGTGCTCGGATAAGGGTCTGGTATGGATCTTTGGGGGGACCCCACGCTGTTTTTTTTTTGTTTTTTTTGGTGCGGGGTTCCCCTTAAAATCCATACCAGACCTGAAATGTCTGGTATGGAATTTAGGGGAACCCCCACGTCATTTTAAAAAAATTTTTTGGCAGGGGTTCCCCTTAATATCTATACCAGACCTGAAGGGCCTGGTATGGAATTTAGGGGGACCCCCACGTCATTTTTTTTTTTACATTTTGGTTCGGGGTTCCCCTGTGGGGAATTCTCATGTCGTTTTTATCAATGAACTTCTATGTGTATTGTCGGACCGGCAATGCAATAGCCGCGAGTAGTTTTAAATGGCTTTTTTCCTTCGAAATGTCATTTTGCTGTCAGACTGTTCTAAACACGGGAAACATGCGCCCCTTTACCTGCATACTATAGACACCCCCCAGCTACGAAATTTAAAGGGATATTACACTTTTATTGTTTGACTTTAAGCATTATTAAAATCACTGCTCCTGAAAAAACGGTCGTTTTTAACACTTTTTTTTGCATTGATCCATGTCCCCTGGGGCAGGACCCAGGTCCCCAAACACTTTTTATGACAATAACTTGCATATAAGCCTTAAAAAATAGCACTTTTGATTTCTCCCATAGACTTTTAAAGGGTGTTCCGCGGCATTCGAATTTGCCGCGAACACTCCAAATTGTTCGCTGTTCGGCGAACTTGCGAACAGCCGATGTTCGAGTCGAACATGAGTTCGACTCGAACTCGAAGCTAATCCCTACTGAGGAGAAGAATAAATTCAATACCTCCGCCATCTCTCCATCCTTTGTAACCAGATGTCCTTCCTCATTCTTTATGGGGCCAATATGGTATGTCCTCCTTTTTTACTGTTTACATACTTAAAGAATTTCTTGGGATTTTTTTTGCTCTCCTCCACTATGTGTCTTTCGTGTTCTATCTTTGCCACCTTAATTGCATCCATACATTTCTTGTTGCATTCTTTGTAAAGTTGGAATGCTGATAATGATCCCTCTGCCTTGTAGTTTTTGAAGGCCTTCTCCTTGGCTTTTATATGCATTTCTACATTGCAGTTAAGCCACCCAGGACTTTTATTAGCTCTTTTAAATTTATTTCCCATTGGAATGCACTGGCTAAGACCCTTATTTAATATGCTCCTAAAGCATACCCATTTTTCCTCCGTGCTCTTTGTTCCTAAGATTTTATCCCATTTAGTATCTTCTAGCAAGGATCGTAGTTTAGGGAAGTTGGCTCTTTTGAAATTCTGTGACTTTGTATTGCCCTTATGTTTCCTATTTGTGTGATTTATACTGAAACTAATTGACCTGGAATACTTAGCTTCTGCATAAATTGTGTTGCGCTGAAAGTTGTAAATCATGTGTAAAAAAACAAGAATCATGCAGCAAACCTTAGTTACTTACCAAAGTCCCAAACTTGATAAATAATTAAATTAAAAAAAATATATACAGTTAGTCATGTAGAAAAGTAGATCACATACAATATGATTTTTCACCATCAGCTCACCCCCCTGCATTTACTGCATTTATTACATTTTGTATCCCTTGACCCTCCTTTTTAGATAGTAAGTGCTAATGAGGCAGGGCCCTCTGATTCCTCATCCTTCCATAGTTTGTCTCCACCAAAACATAATACAAAAAAATTACATCAAAAAACTTGCCATGCCTCTTACTAAATACCTTGGACTGTCTACTTTCCAAAAAGAGGTCATTTCGGGGGTATTTGTACTGTCCCGGCACGTTAGGGCCACAAGAAATGAGATCCCGTCAATACATCAGGATTGATCAATATATCTCATAATTTGTGGACTCTAAAACTTTCCTACAGACTAAATAATATACAGAGTAGGGGTATTTTCACTAAAGAAATGTTGCAGAATACATTTTGACCTAAATTTATTAAAAAAGATTATTTATTTGCTAACATTTATAACTGTAACAAATAAAAAATCCAAAAGAAAGCTCTATTTGTGTAAAAAAAGATAAAAAATGTCATATGGGTACAGTGTTGCATGATCGTGCAGTTGTCATTCAAAGTGTTCCTGCTGAACTGGCTGAGATTCAAACCATGTATGGCCGGCCTAAGACTTTGCACCATGAATGTGTTACGTTGATTTAAACTAAAAGTTCTATTGTGTTTTGAACATAAAAAATCCTACTATACTATTGAATAGACAAGGAGAAAGACTGGTGACTCAGCGGGAACTGTAACTTTGCTTTCGTAACCTTTTATTTTTATGCAACCTGGAATTTAGACTGAAATTTCCGTTGGACTTTAAACCACGTTGGGAGCAGGACTGATGTGAATTGTAAAATGATGGGTATATACAGTATGTTGGAGGTGTATACATACCAAGAAATAAAAAAGTAATAGAAATCTAGATTTAATTGTCCATTGAACATGCACAGGCTTAGAAACTGTGGGCCGGTTATTAGATGTCACTTTGAGGACCTTTCTGTCTCCTTATCTATCGAATCAATAAGTCTTGTCTCTCTTCGATTTACTTTAATTGTTTCATCAAATTGAAATATTGCAAATCAGTCACATCGAATGGCTATCTACCTACCGGCTGTCAGACATTCTTTAATTATTAATAATAATGTGCAATTAAGTGGTCCTGGAATGATATCATCCCTTTCTATATTATGTGAGGACAGTTTTTCAAGGGCTTCCATTTTTGTAAAGTATACGCAACACATACTCCAATGTTAGTATGTACGTTATTTATTTTGAATAATAGTAATACTAATAATAATTATTATTATTATTAATAATAATTTTACTTTGTGGTCAACTACAGTGGGCCGGTTATTGGATGTCACTCTGAGGACCTCTCTGTCTCCTTATCTATCTAATCAATCTGCCTCGGCTCTCTTCTATTTACTTTAATTGTTTCATCAAACTCAAATATTGCAAATCAGTCCCATCGAGCTATCTACCTACCGGCTGTCAGATGTCCTTTAATTATTAATAATAAAGTGGAATTAAGTAGTCCTGGAATGATATCATCCCTTTCTGTATTATGTGTGGACATTTTTTTTCAAGAGCTTCCATTTTTCTTATCAGTATACTGAATATTAGTAGCTTTGATGCTACAATGTTAGTATGTGTGATGCTTTTTTTGTAATAATGATAATATTATTATATACTTTGTGGTCATCTAACCATCACAGAGACCATGTGGCCAAAAAGTATGTGCCCCCCCTTCCAAATAATGGAGTTCAAGTGCTTCCAGTGAGGATTACTGTTAATAATACAGCAGACAAAGACCTTGTGGTAACAGTTTGGAAAGGGCCCCTTTCCATTCCAGCTTGACAGTACCCTGTGCACAAAGCCAGCTCTGTAAAGACATGGTTTGCATATTTAGTGTTGAGGTACTTGTGTGGGAAGCAAAGAGGCCTGAACCCTACTGAACACCCATGGAATGAAGTGTAACCTTGATTGTGAGCCAGGTCTTTTCACCCAACATCAGCACCTGCCCTTTAATAAATGTTACATCATACAAAAACTTTGTAGACAAGGGTGCTCTTCCAGCCTTGTAGTAACAGTTTGGTAAAGACCATTTTCTGTTCCACCATGACTGTGCCCCTGTGTGCAAAGGCAGCTCCATAAAGACATGGCGTGATCAGTTTGGACCAGCTCCATAAAGACATGGTGTGATCAGTTTGGTATCGAGGAACATAAGTGTTCTGTACAGAGCCCTGACCTCAACCCTACTGAACACATTTGAGATGAATTGGAACACCAATTGTGAGCCAGATCTTCTCATCCAACATAAGAACCTAACCATCACAAATGAGCACAAATTCCCATGTTCAACGGACCTTGTGGTAACTGTTTTGGTAAGGCCCTTTTCTGTTCTACCATGACTGTGCCTCTGTCTATAAATAGCATGAAGTGCAAATAAAAAAAAAAAAATACTGAAATATAGATGTAATTGTACATTGAACATGCACAGGCTTACAAACTGTGGGCCGGTTATTGGATGTCACTCTGAGGACCTCCCAGTCTCCTTATCTATCAAATCAATCTCCCTCGGCTCTCTTCTATTTACTTTAATTGTTTCATCAAACTCAGATATTGCAAATCAGTCCCATCGAGCTATCTACCTACTGGCTGTCAGATGTCCTTTAATTACTAATAATAATGTGAAATTAAGTGGTCCTGGAATGATATCATCCCTTTCTATATTATGTGAGGACATTTTTCTTATCAGTATACGGAATATTAGTAGCATTGATGCTAAAATGTTAGTATTTGTGATGCTTTTTTACAGTAATAATAATAATAACTTTTTATTATTACTTTGTGGCCATCTAACCATCACAGTGACCATATGGCCAAAAGTATGTGGACCCCCCCCCCCCCCTTCCAAATGATGGAGTTCAAGTGTTTCCAGTGAGGAGCACTTTTAATAATACAGCAGACAAGACCTTGTAGTAATAGTTTGGAGAAGGCCCCTTTCCATTCCAGCTTGACAGTACCCTGTGCACAAACCCAGCTCTGTAAAGACATGGTTTGCATAATTAGTGTGTAGGATTTTGAGTGGTATGCAAAGAGGCCTGAACACTTGTGGAATGAAGTGAAACTCTGATTGTGAGCCAGGTCTTCTCAACCAACATCAGCACCTGCCCTCAATAAATATTATAGCATACAAATACATTGTAGACAATGATGCTGTTACAACCATGTAGTAACAGTTTGGTAAAGATCCTTTTCTGTTCCAGCATGACCGTGCCCCTGTGTACAAAACCAGCTCCCTAAAGACATAGTTTGACCAGTTTGGTGTTGAAGAACACAAATGTCCTGCACAGAGCCCTGACCTCAACCCTACTGAACACCTTTGAGATAACTTGGAACAGTGATTGTGAGCCAGGTCCTCACCTCCAACATCAGAACCTCACTTCACAAATGGGCACAAATTCCCACATTTAACAGACCTTGTGGTAACAGTTTGGGTAAGGCCTTTTCTATTCTAGAATGACTGTGCCCCGTGTACAAAGCCAGCTCTATGTGGTGTGGAGGAACTGGAATGGTCAGCACAGAGCCTTCTGCTCCAACATCAGTACCTGACCTCACAAAGGGGCACAGATGCCCACAGGCAACAGACTTTGGTAACCGTTTGAGAAAGCCCATTTTCTGTTCCAGCATGACTGTGCCCCTGTGTACAAAGTCAGCTCCATAAAGACATGGTTTGACCCATTTGGTGTGGAGGAAATCAAATGTCCTGCACAGAGCCCTGGCCTTAACCCTACTGAATACCTTTGAGATGAATGGGAACCCTAATTGTGAGGCAGGTCAACTCATCCAGCATCAGTGCCTGAACTCACAGATGATATTTTCATTAAAGGGGCACAAATTCCCCCCAAAATCCCTCCAAAATTTAATGGAAAGCTCTCCCAGAAGAGCTGAGGATGGTATAACCGCAAAAGGGATCCAGCTCCACACTAATGGTCATGGTTTTGGAACTGGATGTCCAAAAAGCTCATATAGATGTGACGGTCAGGTGTCCACAAACTTTTGACCATATAGTGTGAATAATTGAAGTAATTGTAACAGTAGCATTATCATTGCAGTTAAAGGGGTTGTAAAACCTAATGTTTTTTCACCTTAATGCATCCTATGCATTAAGGTGAAAAAAAAAACTGACACTGAGCAGCCCCCCAGCCCCCTGTTTTACTCACGTGAGCTCATTCGTTCCATCGGCAGAGACACCCTCTGCCCCTTGTCTCGGCTCTTGATTGGATAGATGGATAGCAGCGCAGCCATTGGCTCCCGCTGCTGTCAATCAAATCCAATGATGCGGGTGTTGGAGGCGGGGCTGAGTCCGGCATTCTGTGTCTATGGACGCAAATGCTGGACTCGGGAGAGCACCCACACGGTACCCCCCAGGGAGAGCGCTTCTCCTAGGGCGTTTACCGATGTGGGGAGGAACTGATAGCGCCACCGGGGGACCCCAAAAGTAGAGGATCACAGCCACTCTGTGCAAAACGAACTGCACAATGGAGGTAAGTATGATATGTTTTTTGTTTTTTGTTTTTTTTTTGTTTTTTAAGCAAGGGTTTACAATCACTTTAATGTTACCATGATATAATTATATTTGTATACTTTCTGCTATCTTATTTGCACATCTGCATTTTCAAAAAAAAAAAAACATTATGACACATTAGAAGGTGTTTTTATGAAATGTTTGTTTGTATTATCAACATGTTCTCTGCGCAGTGTAAACAATTCATAGTTGATATTATTAAACTATCTTTGTTTCAATTTCACATTTTCCTTATATTTCCATTCATCAAGCACTTTGCAATCACATTTTCAGTACGCATTTCTATACTTTCTGGCAGTAAACGAATATCAATCCCTTATTATAGCCTAGAAGCCATGCTACCTGTGTGTATTACTATGGATATGTTGGTGATTTTTTTAATAGCATAGACATTGTCAGATTTTAAGACCATGTGTTGTTTTAGAAGCTAGGCCTCTCCTACTGATATGCTAACAAACCTGTTGGGCTGCTTTGTGAAGTTCCTTGCAGAAAATGAGATAACAGGAAATAGGAGGAGGGAAATAGGACTTTGAACAAGCCATGTGCTTGAAGAACAAAGGAACAACAGTTGTTCTGGAGACAGGGGAAGGAGTTGTGCTGGACTATGAGAAGCTTTCTGGCTCACTCTCCAGGTTCCAGCTTAGGAAAGGGGAATGGCCAGAACTCTGAGACCCCATGAGATCAATCTCAGTCCCCAAAAAGCACACAGTCACTAGCAATTAATTCAGGGTCATTACTCACAAGTCCCCAGGACAGCTGCCACCTTCCTGGTTCCTTTGGACAAGGTACAGTGAGTAAGAAAATCCTTCTTCGGACCAGATCCCTTGTGGTGAAATCCTACAGCCAGCTTATCTGCAGATCTGTCCAGGCCCTCAGCCCTGACACTGACGAGGCCTCAAGAACAACTACACAGTTCATGGGCTGCCTCAGGCTCTGGAACCCTCCTGGGGAGAAGGAACAAGCTCTCCATGGCTTCAGACTATTTATCACCTCCCCGGCCACCTACTGGACACTCCTCTCCAGGGATAGGCCAGAGCATATTAAATAATCAGACTGGTTATATAAATCTTCCTTCCTAAATTCTGGAAGCTTCAAGGATAAGCAATCAAACTCCCATCCTGTGAAACCCTGATTAGACCAGAACAAACAATCACTGCTCCCTTGACTACAGAAGGAGACAGAAACTAAATTTGCCTAGCATCCTAAGCTAGGAGGGTGTGACACAATACAATAGAAATGAGGACGCCCGCAATGCAATTTACTTTGATACTATAAAAGGTCTTCACCTAAAAAAGTCATGTTTTTGAACTTAAAGACAGCAAAAAAGAGCAGGTAAAATATAAGCAGAATAAACTTCAGCTTTAAGCTTATCCTACTCTCTTTCATCTTAATGACACACATGGGAGAGCGCTACAATTGCCTCCTTTTTTCTGGTTTCAGATCTATCCATCTACGGCCTGCTATGGATGAGGTCCAACCTCACAACTACCTATTCTTTAAACATGTTCAACCTGTGCAAAACTGTTAGATCCAACAACATTGTTTTTCCTAAATAAGGTTGATATTATTCTGAATTTCTCTTCTATCATCATTATTCTATTTTTTTACAAATCAAATAATAATTCCCAATCTGATACATTTGAATAGGAACATTCTTGCACCCCCTCACACACACACACACACAGATAGGCATTGCGGGGAGCTATTTGTCATGAGCTGTCTATACACTTTATTAGTTATTCAGGCATAAGAAGCCCATTCATTTCAATTGAATTAACAAAGCATTAAACACATACAGATGTAGCTGTGCTAATATTTCCATTTGACTTGACAAGGCGATTTGTTTCATGGTGGCTCCGCATGTAATGGATGATGCCGGGAACTTTGTGCAACGGGGCGACTTGTCTCGCCATCAACGCTCAGCTGTTATCTCCTGCCGTGGGATGGTATGGCTGCATGAAGGGGGCCTTAATGATAAAAAAATAGAGTTTTTTTTTTTTTTAAATTATACTGTTGCTGTATATTGTGACATGTCAGGAATTTATTTATTCCAATTCGCAGTTACTGAAAGGTTCACTTTAAATTAAGCTGTACTAAGGCTGGTGAAAGAACATGAAAACGTGAAAAAACTATGAGCAGAATGTAATTTAATAGAGGCAGTTCCTAGTCTATTGTCGTCTCTCTTCTTTGTCTTATTCTTTTTCTCTCTCTTTTTTCTCTTCTCTCCCTCTCTCTATTCTCTCCTTTACTCTCATCTTCTCTCTCTCTCTTTTATTTTTCTGCTCTTCTCTCTCTCCCACCCCCTCTCTGTTCTCTTTCATCATTCTTCTTTCTCTCTTTTCTTTCTTTATTTCTTCTCTTTTTTCTCTCATCTCTCCCTATCTTTATTGGAATGGAGAAGAATGAGATAATAAACACGTCACAATTAAATTTTGTGGCATAAAAAGATAGGTACAACCATCCTTTGAAACAAGAATGGGAATAACCTTAACATAAGTACAACGTGGTGAAACCATCACATTAAGTTAGTAATATTTGATCAAAATTTGTTAGGCCCAAATCATAGAGTAATTCTAGGTATTACTTAAGAACATAACTGGTTAGAACAATTTCCTCTCCCTCTTTCTCTCCCTCTTCCTCCCTCTCTCTCTCTTCTCCCCCCTCTTCTTCTTCCTCCCCCTCTCCCTCTTCTTCTTCTCCCTTTTCTTCTCCTTCTCCCTCTTCCTCTTCCTTGTCCTCTCATTCTTCCTCCCCCTCTCCCTCTTCCTCTCCCTCGCTCTCTCCCTCGTCCTCGCTCTCTCCCTCGTCCTCTCCCTCTTCCTGCCCCTCTTCTTCTCCCTTTTCTTCTCCCTCTCCCTCTTCCTCTCCCTCTCTTCTCCCTCTTCCTCTCCCTCTCTTCTCCCTCTTCCTCTCCCTCTTTTTACCCTTCTCCAACTTCTTCTTTCTCTTCCTCTTCTTCTCCCTCTCCCTCTCCCTCCACCTCTCCCTCCCCCTGTCCCTCTTCCTCTCCCTCTCGCTCTTCTTCTCCCACTTCTTCCTCTCCCTCTTCTTCTCCCTCTCCCTATTCTTCTCCCTCTCCCTCTTCCTCTCCCTCTCTTCTCCCTCTCCATCTTCCTCTCCCTCTTCTTCTTACTCTCCCTCTTCTTCTCACTCTCCCTCTTCTTCTCCCTCTCCCTCTTCTTCTCCCTCCCCCTCTCCCTCGCCCTCTCCCTCTTCCTCCCCTCTACCCCTTACTCTCCCTGTTCTTCTCCCTCTCCCTCTTCTTCTTCCTCCCCCTCTTCTTCCTCTCCCTCTTCCTCTCATGTAGTAATTCCAGGTATTACTTAAGAACATAACCGGTTAGAACAATTTCCTCTCCCTCTTTCCCTCCCTCATCCTCTCTCTCTCTCTCTCTCTCTCTCTCTCTCTCTCTCTCTCTCTCTCTCTCTCTCTCTCTCTCTCTTCTTCTCCCTCTTCTTTTCCCTTTCCCTCTTCTTCTTCCTCTCCCCGTTCTTCTCCCTCTCCCTCTTGTTCTTTCTCTCCCTCCTCTTCCCCCTCTCCCTCTTTTTTTTCTCCCCCTCTTCTTCCTCTCCCTCTTCTTCTCCCTCTTCTTTTCCCTCTACCTCTTCCTCTCCCTCTTCCTCTCCCTCTTCTTCTTCCTCTCCCTCTTCTGCTCCCTCTTCTTCTTCCTCTCCCTCTTCCTCTCCCTCTCCCTCTTCTTCTTCCTCCCCTCTTCTTCTCCCTCTTCCTCTCCCTCTTCTTCTCCCTCTCCCTCTTCTGCTCCCTCTTCTTCTTCCTCTCCCTCTTCTTCTCCCTCTCCCTCTTCTGCTCCCTCTTCTTCTTCCTCTCCCTCTTCCTCTCCCTCTCCCTCTTCTTCTTCCTCCCCCTCTTCTTCTCCCTCTCCCTCTTCTTCTTCCTCCCCCTCTTCCTTCCTCTTCCTCTTCTTTTCTTCTCCTCTCCCTCTCCTCTTCTTTTCTATTCCTCACCCTCTCTTCTTTTATTTTCTTCTTCTCTCTTCTTTTCTTCTCCTGTCTTCTCATTCCTCTCTTCTTTTCTACTTCTCTCTTCTTTCCACTTCTTTCTTTTCTCTTCCCCTCTCTATTTCACCCCTTTTTTTCTCATTGAGAACACACTTGAAAATGTGTAAAAATGCAGAAAATTTTATAAAAAAACTTGTGAATATGTTGAAGCACAAATGTGTGTTACTCCTAAGGACATCAATTTGATTCCACCAATCACTATAACAGAAGATAAAATTATACAGTATGTTTGACTGTTGCTCAACATAAATATCTAAATAAGACATTAAAACGTCCAGGCTTTTAATTTTAAAAGATGAATTACATAAGAAAAATGTTTTTTTTCTAAGCTTAGAAGACCAAAAAAGGAATGGCTCCGAAGATGAATCGGCAGCAATCACAAGGCTATCTACTGTCATATTTGAGCAAAGACATATTCCAACCCAATGATCACTTCCTAGCTACTAATTTATTAATCTTGAATTAAAGGAACAAAGACAGCATTTACATATCAAATCTCGCACATGTTTGGGTCAGTATTTGAAGTTGTCCTTGCTTTTTTATTTAAAATCCCAGAAACGTATGAAGGGAAGGAAAAAAAAATATTTTGATGGAATAAAGGACCTAGAAACCGGAGCTGTCTGAAACAGAGCAATTAATTTAATTATGTGTTTGATCTACTCTACATTGGTCATACGGTATTTAAATATATTAGTATAAAAAAAGAGAATACAGTTTGACGTCTGTCCTTTCAAGTTTGGCGTTATGTTTCCAGCGCCGGGTTTAGTTCCGGAACAAATTATTTCGCTACAAACTTCAGGGATTTCAGATTTGCATAATGCTCTCCTTTACTGCATTTTTTTTTTTTTTTTTTTTTAGGTTTTGAATTCGTCTCGCAAATCTATTTTTAGTAACAATTCCATAAGGTCCCTTGTGAAAATATATCAAACGCCGCAATTCTGCGAGCAGCCAGGCTTGTTACCGCAGCTTGTTATACTCTGTCTAGTCCTCCTAGGAACAAGCGGTCAACGGCAAATAAAATGGATGGTAACATAACAAGGTAAAAGCCCCTTCCACACTGATTTCCAGACATGCTGCTAAATGCACAGCCAAAATGCATAAGTATAGGGATATTTTTCCCTGCTGATGTTTAACCCCTTCCCGCCTGCCCCAGCATCCCTTTAAGGCTGGGTTCACACTAGTGCAAATTGGATGTGGGTTTCCCTCCCTGGTGTCATGTGACTCGTTAGTGTTACAAGGTCTCAGGTGTAAATGGGCAGCAGGTGTGTTAAATTTGGTGTTATCGCTCTTACTCTCTCATACTGGTCACTAGAAGTTCAACATATAACCTCATAGCAAAGAACTCTCTGGGGATCTGAAAAAAAAAATTGTTGCTCTACATAAAGATGGCCTAGGCCAGTGATGGTGAACCTCGGCACCCCAGATGTTTTGGAACTACATTTCCCATGATGCTCATGCACTCTGCAGTGTACTTGAGCATCATGGGAAATGTTGTTCCAAAACATCTGGGGTGCCAAGGTTCACCATCACTGGCCTAGGCTATAAGAAGATTGCCAATACCCGGAAACTGAGCTGCAGCATGGTGGCCAAGACCATACAGTGGTTTAACAGGACAGGTTCCTCTCAGAACAGGCCCTGCCATGGTTGACCAAAGAAGTTGAGTGCACGTGCTTAGCGTCATATCCAGAGGTTGTCTTTGGGAAATAGACGTATGAGTGCTGCCAGCACTGCTGCAGAGGTTGAAGGTGTGGTGGAGTCAGCCTGTCAGTGCTCAGACCATGTGCCGCGCACTGCATCAAATTGGTCTGCAAGGCTGTTGTCGCAGAAGGAAGCCTCTTCTAAAGATGATGCCCAAGAAAGTCCGCAAACAGTTTGCTGAAGACAAGCAGACTAAGGACATGGATTACTGGAACCATGTCCCATGGTCTGATGAGACCAAGATAAACTTATTTGGTTCAGGTGGTGTCCAGCGTGTGTGGCGGCAACCAGGTGAGGAGTACAAAGACAAGTGTGTCTTGCCTACAGTCAAGCATGGTGGTGGGAGTGTCATGGTCTGGGGCTGCATGAGTGCTGCCAGCACTGGGGAGCTACAGTTCATTGAGGGAACCGTGAATGTCAACATGTACTGTGACATACTGAAGCAGAGCATGATCCCCTCCCTTTGGAGACTGGACCGCAGGGCAGTATTCCATAATGATAACAACCCCAAACACACCTCCAAGATGACCACTGCCTTGTTAAAGAAGCCGAGGGTAAAGGTTATGGACTGGCCAAGCATGTCTCCAGACCTAAACCCTATTTAGGATCTGTGGGGCATCCTCAAATGGAAGGTGGAGGAGTGCAATGTCTGTAACATCCACCAGCTCCGTGATGTCGTCATGGAGGAGTGGAAGAGGACTCCAGTGGCAACCTGTGAAGCTCTGGTGAACTCCATGCCCAAGAGGGTTAAGGCAATGCTGGAAAATAATGGTGGCCACACAAAATATTGACACTTTGGGCCCAATTTGGACATTTTCACTTAGGAATGTGCTCACTTTTGTTGCCAGCGGTTTAGACATTAATGGCTGTGTGTTGAGTTGCTTTGAAGGGACAGCAAATTTACACTGTTATACAAGCTGTACACTCACTACTTTACATTGTAGAAAAGTGTCATTTCTTCAGTGTTGTCACATGAAAAGATATAATAAAATAGTTACAAAAATGGGAGGGGTGTACTCACTTTTGTGAGATACTGTATTTGCAAATGTGTGCAGACTAAACCTCGGTTTTTAACGCATATCGTTAGACAGGATAATTCATTTGGTTGCAGGCTGGTCAGTAGGTGTCAGGGCTGGGCTCAGCCCTTCCTTCTCTGAGCTGGCCGCTCAGCTGTCTGCTAATTGCCAGCTCCTATCTCTCCACAGTTACTCAGCTGTTGATGATATCCTGCTCGTCAGTCCTGCCTACTTAAGCCGTTCAGCCCAGTGGATCTTTGTCTTCGCCTTGGTCAACTCACAGAGACTATCTTCTGTTTTGCTGACTACCTCCTGACTTTGCTGACATCCCTTCTGGCTCCTGACCCTGCTTGCTGTTCCACTACATTGATCGCTGACTTCTGGCTTGGCTGACTATCCCTTCCGGTTACTGAACTTTGGCAATGTTTTGACTACGTTTTTTTCTTTTTACTTTTATTATTAAACAAGTGTGATTTAACTGTACTTCTGTCTTGGTCTGATTTCATGGTTTCTAACAGTAAGTTTAGCTGGGAATTTCTTTGGTTTTGTTTTGCATGTGTTGCTCTTCCATGTGCTCTTTGCTGCTAAGGTCAGTTATAGGTGAGGGCAGTGGCCATTTGTTTGTACTGTGGGGATACTGGTGATGGGACGCACTGGACACCCTTGCTGCCATAGTGCTGTTTGTTTGGTGTTCAGTGCAACCCTGTGACTTTAAGAAGGGGTGAGCTGCCTCCAGGATCACCTGCCTTCTGCCTATCCATTATAATGCATGTGCTTCTACTATGGAGTTAGGACTACAGAAAATACCTGGGTGCCTTGATGGGGCTCTGTAGCTTACACAATCTCTGATCTCTTCTCTTATCTTTTTTCTGCTTCTTTTCAGCAACCTTTCTTTTAATCCTATCCAAGCATATGCCCTTTGCTAGTTGGACCATTTTCTCTGGACAAATACAGCACCCCATTTCTATATATTGTTGAAGACATTGGTTCGTATTGAGGCTATTTAGCTCTTTCTATGACATTGATATGAGCTCTTTCTGAGCCATTTTGTTTTTAATTTTATTTACTTTTATTTTTCCCTTCTTTTAGTTTTTACTAGGTCTTTCTTTGGCCCTTTGCAGCCTTAGTGCGCCCGTATGGGCTTGCTGCCCCCTTCGGTATTGGACCGCACTGACCCTGCCATTTGGTGCTACTGGGGTAGGTTTGGTTGATATTTTGGGCTTATGGGATTTCCCATCATCTGTGAGGGGCTGTTGGTGTGATTATGTGGGGGAAGGGGTCTGGACATACATTATCATGTTGCCTAATCATTCAACGACACGCATCTATCTGACATGAAACTAGGCGAAACTAGTAGGGAAGAAGTGACCTGTTATTACCATTCTGGTCATCACCACTTCGGCCTGTAGATTGCCTACTTGCTCCTCTACATTTTTTTTTGTTTTTGTATATGTGTCTTTATATACTATATTGTTGTTTTTTTTTTTAATTCATTGTAATAAAGTTTGATACTTTTATATATATTCTGTATTATTTTGTTATTGGTACCGCTACAATCCCTCCACTGTTGTTCCCCTCTGTAAGTATTTGCAAATGTGTGCAAAGTAAACACCTGTATTGTTTTTTACTTTTTGCATTCCCCAAAATCAATAAAAATATATCAACATGAATTCCAAGTGCACTATATTTAAGAATGAGCCAACAAATCAGTCTGAACTTAGGATCGGATCGAACTTTGGCTGTGCGGGCACTTGGTTGAATGCCTGAACCTTAACCTTTTTGGCCCTATGTTCAAAAAAAAACAGCCAAGCCAAAAATCACATATAAAGCAGTATTTCTACCACTTCTCTATGCAACACCCATTTCTGACGTGACTGGTACACAGAGTATAGACTTCACAGAGTGCTGACACTCTGCAGAGCAGACCTCTGTCTAGCAGCTCCGTGAAAAGCTCGGCCTGTTGGCCACCCCTTCCTCGGCTCTCCCCCTCCTCCCCCTATCCCACATCCCCTACATCCTATCCCCCCACCGACCTACTCCAGACGCCGTTCTTAGTCGGCCAGCCGCTCAGGACACTCCGCGGCTCCGGCCCAGCCCCCCCCCGCATTACTACGCCAGTCCCTCTGACTCTCCAGCAGCCACCTTCGGCAGCCGGTCGGCCGCTCAGGACACTCCGCGGCTCCGGCCGCCCTCGGCAGCTCTCCACTTCTCCCCCCTGCAGCATTCAGCCGGTCCCTCCTCTACCCATCCGGGCGCCGCCTAGTCAGCCGGCCGGCCGCCCGGGACTCTTCGCGGCTCCTGGTCGGCAGATTACAGCACTTACCGTCCCCTCTACTGACCAGCCGCGCCAGCGGGTCCGCACCCCTCTTCCAACTGATCATCTCCACCGGACGGTGTGGGCAGCAACGTTAGGACAGCCCGCGGTTCGGGCCTAGCCGGCGGCCATCTTGGTACTCCCTCTGCCGGCCAGCCACGGCTTAGGCCCAGCCGGCGGCCATATTGGCACACCCAGGAAAACGGTGCAGCATCCTAGGACTTCCTCCTGAGGCCATCAGCCCCCAGCCATCACCCCTGATTGGACCCACTACCCCCTAGTCACCTATCCAGCCATACCCCCCCCCCTCTGTGGCCTCCACCGCAGCCGCGGTCCCAATCACCTCGTTCTAGCCGCTAGAGTCGGTGGGACGGACCACGGCTGCAGCCTAGCCCAGCCAGCTGCCACCACATCCCCTCACTGTTGTCCAACAGAGCCCCGTGCCCTCTGCACCGGGAATCGCCCCTCCTGCCACTGGACCTCACTGCGGGGGCACTAGAGATTCACCGGGGGCCAGTCTACCTCAATTCGCCCGAGACGCAGCCACCGCACCAGCTCCCCCTCCTTCACCTTCGGGACCTTCAGCACAGGTAAGCCACCGGGGGCACTCGAGAAGTTGATCCAGGGGCCCTTGTCCGATCGCCCCTCGGGGGGGTCAGGAAGGAATTTTTTCCTCGACTGCACCATTGGCCTACGCAGCCAGGGGTTTTTTTTGCCTTCCTCTGGATCAACGAGAGGGAGGTAGGCAGCCCACCTCCCTCCAATACCTCCGCTCCAACACTCAGCCGTCACTCTCACCACTCCAGAGCAGTGGTCAGCCATCCGATCCCTCCATCCCCCGGCAAGGCTATCATCGCCACACCAGTGCCTTCATCATACAAATTTCTTTTCTAGCAACGCCGCCTTCCACATCATGTGCAACTTCAAGTACACAGCAGATACCCTCCACAGGCTAAGATACACGGCCGCAACTTTACCGACCACCACGCAAAAAAGACTAAAAAAAGAACAACTACTAAGGACCAACCCACAATCAACCATCAAAGGCAGGGAGACACCGATCCAACCACAACAACTAGCATGCGCCCTGATCAACACCAGATCTGCAGTCAAGCACAGGCTGGAAATCCGCGAGTTCATCACCGAAAACAACATAGACTGCCTCTTCATTACAGAAAGCTGGCTAACTTCCGACTGCAACACCATCCTAACTGAATTGGTGCCCAAGAACTACAGTATCCTATCTGAGCATAGAATAGGAAAAAAAGGAGGAGGTCTAGCAGTGATTTTCAAATCGCACCTGGGGCTCACCAAACCAAACTTACAGAACTCAGTGCCTTTCATGGAAACACTCTCACTGCACCTTCAAACAACACCTCAAGACACCATTCACATACTACTATGCTACAGACCACCTGGACCAAAGACCAATCTCCTCACACCGCTCACTGAATTCTTCTCAATGCACACCTTGAAAACCAAAAACCTTCTGGTACTTGGGGATTTCAATCTATGGGCAAACTCCGCCCAAGACCCTATGGCAACCGCCTGCGTTAACCAAATGGAAGAACTTGGCCTGCAACAACTGATAAATGCTCCTACGCATGGTTCAGGACACACTTTAGATCTCATCTTCAAACAGAATATGGACATCGACGTATTGAACATCACCCCACTACCATGGACGGACCACCATGCTATCAAATTTAAAATCACCACGAACTCCACTCTCCAAAAACAGAAACGGGCAATAGCAACACACTGGAATAGATCTCAGAAGAAACTACACTCTGAACTCTTCAAAACTACATTGTCGAGCAAAATTCTTCTGCTAAACCCAAACCTCTCAACGGAACAAACACTCGACTCCCTAAACAATGCTTTACTACAAACAGCAGACTCCGTGGCGCCAAAACGCAGAACACCCGTCCGCACAAAAAACTCGAGTTGGTTTAATGGCACTCTCACCCTACTCAAGCAAGAACGCAGAAGAGCTGAGAGAACTTGGAGAAGAAATCCCACCAAGGAAAACCATGCTAACTACAAAGCACTCACGGTGAAATACCACAAGGCAATCTTCAAAGCCAAAAAAGAACATTTTGCAGACACCATCTCATCCGCCTTAAACCGCCCACGGGAACTTTTCAAAATAGTTGCTCAATCAATGAACCCGGCCTGCCTAGAGCCCCCTGCAAACGATACTCAAGAATTCTGCAATGAGTTATCAGATTTCTTCATCGACAAAATCGACAACATTCGGAAAGCAATTCATCAGAAAATAACAACCAACCTCACCCAACCAATGCAAAAAGATGATATCGACACGAACATCACTCAACCACCAAAGTTCTCTTTGTCCCCAATCACCACGGACACGACTAAAAACATCATCAGAAGCCTTCGCGACAGCACATCACCGAACGACATCATCCCCACCAAATTGTTCAAAGCATGTTCCGACATCCTGGCCCCCACCCTAACACATCTCATAAATCAATCATTCAAAGAAGGGACTGTGCCAACCTCCCTCAAGCAAGGCATCGTCAAACCCCTGCTAAAGAAACCTAATCTCGACCCTAAAGACCCTAACTGCCGCAGACCAATAACAAGCCTCAACACCATCTCCAAGATTATAGAGAAAGCAGTAGTACAGCAGCTACAACACCACCTGGAGACACACCATCTCCTGGACCCTCTGCAATCAGGCTTCCGCCCAGGCCATGGCACAGAAACAGCACTTCTCAAAATATGGGACGACGCCCTTGAAGCAGCAGATGACGGGGAACCGAGTCTCCTGGTACTGTTAGACCTCAGCGCAGCATTCGATACAGTGGACCACAATACTTTACTTGTCCGCCTCTCAGAAGTTGCAGGAGCCACAGATTCTGCCCTAAAATGGTTTACATCCTTCTTAGAGAATCGCTCTCAGACAGTGAAACTGGGAACATTCACCTCGGAATCTCGGGCAGTCTCCTGTGGAGTCCCTCAGGGCTCACCCTTGTCACCAGTGCTATTTAACATCTACATCCGCCCGCTTCTCAATATCATCAGGAAAACGGACCTCTGCTTCCACTCATACGCAGACGACACCCAACTCTACTTTCGCATTAATGGACAGAAAGATCATCATCAGCAACTACAGAAATGCCTCACTTTAATCAATGACTGGATGACCGCTAGCTCCCTCAAACTTAACGAATCAAAAACAGAACTTCTTCTCCTGCAAGCCAACAAAAATTCCAAAATTGAGACTCCGTGGACACCACCCTCCATCCTCGGACAGACCATCTCCCCCAGCACCAAAGTCAAGAGTCTCGGAGTCATCTTTGACTCAGGAATGACAATGGATGCACAAATAGGATCGGTGGTGAGCGGATCTCACCACCTCCTCCGCCTGCTTCGCAGACTCATCCCCTTCATCCCAGAAGAGGACAAAGCGGCAGTTGTGGGAACGATCATCAATTCCCGACTCGACTACGCAAATTCCCTCTACGTAGGTCTACCCCAATACCAGCTTGCGCGCTTGCAACTCGTGCAGAACACGGCGGCAAGGCTGTTAACAGGGAAAAAGCCCTGGGAATCCATCTCCCCATCCCTAAAAAGCCTACATTGGCTAACGGTGAAGAATCGGATCACATTCAAGACCCTCTGCCTCACCCATAAATGCATACAAGGAAACGCTCCGCAATATCTTCGGGAAAAAATAAAACACTACACACCGAATCGCAGTCTTCGATCAGCTAACCAAAACCTCCTCCTCATTCCCAAATACCGCTACAAAGCAAAGGGAGAACGTAGATTTGCAGTCCAAGGACCTCGACTATGGAATGCTCTCCCTACCAACCTCCGCATGGAAGAAAACCACCAGGCCTTCAGGAAAAAACTAAAGACCTTCCTTTTCTAGAAGCTGGCTACAGAGAATACATCTAGCGCCTTGAGGCGATTCAGTTCGCAATTTGCAGCGCTTTACAAATTATTCATTCATTCATTCATTCACCCTCCTTGCTAGTTGAGAGGAACATTTAGTTTTTGTCTGGGTGGTAGTCACCCCAATTTTGATTTGTATAGTTGTGCACTTAGTTTCTCCCCTAAGCCCAGTGGTGTCGTGATCTCTCACTGGTGCCAGTAGGTGTCACTGACACCACAGGTTATAGCATGGATGGTCAACCTGTGGCCCTCCAGGTGTTGAGGAACTACAAGTTAGCATTATGTCTCTCTGCCTTTGGAAGTCATGCTTGTACCTGTCAGCCTTGCAATGCCTCATGGGATTTGTAGTTCTGCAATAGCTGGAGGTCCGTAGGTTGAGCACCCATGGCCTATAGTATGAGTTATGCATATTCATACTTCCTTCGGCCATTAAAGTAGGAGGTTGGAGCCACTGGGGCCAAATGGGGGAGGGTGAACCTATTTGGGGAGGCCATGTGCTTGCTCTCTTGCCTCAGGCTGAGGCATTAGAAGTTACTGTTGGACCATCTGAGCTGCTGGGCTCAGAAGCCTAATTGGGGTCTAGCATGCGCTGGGTGTACATCTCTACACATCCGGCCTAGGAGATTCATCACCTGGGACAGACGCCTTCTCTGCCTTGCTGCTGATCTATACTGATGCTCATCATGGTCCTGGCTTTGTCAGAGCCAGGGGGGGACCATACCTGCAACTACAAAGGCACCTCTGAGACTTTGCCCTTGAGGATCCAGTCTACTAACACTCCACAAGGCTAAGTCTGGGCAGCTATTCCATGGCCTCATGAGTAAAATACTGTTTGCAGATTCGGGTGACGTTGCTGCCTTTGGGGGTACTGATATCATAGCTCCCAACTGACCCAGATTTTGGGGGACTGTCCCTGATTTGGAGCAATGTTCCTCTGTCCCTCTTTCCTCCTCATTTGTCCCTCATGTTGGTCTGATCCATATAGTTGTATATAAAATTCACTTTTTATCTTTCAAAAAGTGTTTGCTAGTGCTAAAACTTTTATCTAATTTCTAAATTGCTGCATTTGTACATTTTAAAAGCCAATAAAAAGGAATAGTAGTGGTAAAAAAAAGCACTTGTGGATTTAATTAACTTTGTTTTTGGTTAATTCTCCTTTAAGGGGGTGTGGCAGGGGGCGTGTCCTATGCCTATATAGGTTTGTTAGTAGGTGTCCCTCATTCCTTTCTCAAAATGTTGGGAGGTGTGTGATATATATATATATATATATTCAATCACAGAGGAGAACCGCACCCAGCTTGCGACTTAGTGCTAGCAATCAGGTCCTCCCACCGACCTTATATATAAAGAAAAAGTCCAAGAGGTTGCTGCACTTAAAAACTTTCGGTTGCTTTATTTTACATAGTCTTGAAGGAAAATTATAAAGCAAGCATAATCATTCCAGACAAAACAGTGGCAACAAATGCCTATACAATTCAGATATGAATGGATATCTGAATAAAAATTGGCCCGGGCAGGAAGGGGGTAAAAGTGGTCAGTAGGGAAGTGGTTAAAGTAATTGTAAAGGCTCAAGGTTTTTTACCTTCATGCATTCTATGCATGAAGGTAAAAAACCTTTTGTGTGCAGCAGCAGCCCCCAGACCCCCCTAATACTTCCCTGAGCCCCATATTGATCCTGCGATGGGCACAAGAGCCTCGGCTGTTCTGAGTCTCTCCCTCTTCATTGGCTGAGACAACAGTGGTCAATCACAGCCAGCGAGCCAATGAGAGGAGTGAGGGGGCGGGACAGCCTGTGTGTGTGAATGGACATGCAGGAGCAAGCCTGCTTGGGTCCCCCCATTGCAAGCTGCTTGCCTTACCATTTGGAGAACTTACCGTATATACTCGAGTATAAGTCGTTCCGAGTATAAGTCGAGGCCCTAATTTACCACAAAAAAATGGGAAAAACTTATTGACCCGAGTATAAGACGAGGGTGAGAAAAGCACAGCTACTGTAAGTGGAAAAGAGGGTCAACAATGCCCATCTACAGCCTCACTGTGCCCATTTGCAGCCATAGGTCCCCTGAACTTCAAACTCGGTAGTTAAGGGTTCCTAGATGCCCCCTAGCTGCAGCCAAAATTTGGGGTCTCTGAACCCAAAGGGTCCCGAAATGACATTGCTGCAGATGGACACAGTTGACCGAATTTGGGGCCCTGTATCTCAGGGCCACATAGTGCTAAGAACCCCAAATTTGGTGTGCAAACCCAGTGGAACTAGCACCATAAAATTTCCAAAGCTGGGGTTTCTAGCACCAAGTGACCCTGAGATACAGGGCCCCAAATATCAGTTCAGAAAATGTCAAGCACTTTTCTGCAGCAGAGAATGACATTTTCCGAACCGATTTTGGGGCCCAGTATCTCGGGGCCACTTAGTACTAGGAACTTCAGCTTTGGATATGTTGTGGTACCAGTTCCACTGGGTTTGCACAACAAATTTAGGGTTCCTAGCATCAAGTGACCCTGAGATATGAGGCCCCAAAGTCGGTTCAGAAAATGTCAAGCACTTTTCTGCAGCAGAGAATGACATTTTCCGAACCGATTTTGGGGCCCCGTATCTCAGGGCCACTTAGAACTAGGAACTTCAGCTTTGGATATGTTGTGGGACCAGGTCCACTGGGTTTTCACACCAAATTTGGAGTTCCTAGCACCAAGTGGCCCTGAGATACGGGGCCCCAAAGTCGGTTCAGAAAAATGAAATTTTTTGCTGCAGAAAAGTGCTTGACTCGAGTATAAGTCGAGGGGGGCACTTTCAGCACTAAAAAATGTGCTGAAAAATTCGACTTATACTCGAGTATATACGGGTAATATTATTTGACGCAAATCAAATAATATGTCATGATGCACACCAAATTATCTATCTTGCCATTCAGAAGTGACAGAGGGGAGTTAAAATAATGGCGAATAAAATGGCGGTCATGGCTTTATGTCACACCGTATTTGTGCATCGGTCTTACAAACGCAATTTTCTTGGAAAAAATACAAGTTTTGAATTAAAAAATAAGAAAACAGTAAAGCTAGTCCATATATATATATATATATATATATATATATATATATATATATATATATATATATATATATAATGTTTGGGGGTTCTAAGTCATTTTCTAGCAAAAAAAAAAAAAGATTTTTACTTGTAAACAGCAAGTTTGAAAACTAGGCCTGATCTTTACGTTTATTCCTCTTTTATTCCTAAGCAAAACTGAAAATAATTGTGAACGTTGTACACGGAAGGATTCAGGATTGCGGCGGCGATGGTTTTCCGAGATGACTTTAAAAAAATTTGTCTCCCCGCTGCCGCGTTTTAGTTCAACTACTTGCAAGATCAGTGCTGAACTCGATTTAACTAGGCGGGGAATAGAACATATTGTCCTTCGGGTTCTCCTACGTGTACACCATAATTCCCGATGGATGATCCGGATGCTTCAACCATAAAGTCCAAATCTTTTTAAACCCAGGAACGATTTCTTTCCTCTTGTTATCTCTGTTTATTTTTTATTTTTTTTACATTTTTTTTCTTCTTTCCTCCCTGCTTGAAGCTAAGGCTGGAAAGATTGTGAAATCCGGTCTATATTGGATCATCGTGTATTCTTCTGTTCTGTCATGTGTAACAGTTGTTATTCCTCCGCTCGTCTTTTCAGGAGGAAAGAAAATAAACTGGAACGATTTGTCCTTCCACGTGAGTTCAATTCCTTCGATGTACTCTTCAGATGCTTTCACGCTATGTTTCATCACATAAATGCTGTTAAAGAAGAACTGAGGTCAAACACAAAAAATTCAATCAAATAGGCAAAGAGAAAAAAAAAAAAAAGCCATCTAACTCATGTTGGCTTTTCCGTTCTTGAGTTTTGCCCTTTGGCGGTAGAAATACTCTTTCATAAAGTTCTTGCCTTTAGCGGGAAGTTAAGCCGGTCTTTGATCATATCCTGTAGGCTCCATGCTAGATATTGGCCATAACACAAAATGCAATCACGGAGCTGATATCAGAATGAATGGGTTCTCTGGGGTTGCTCGAAACATGTGGAATCGAAAGGCCTTATCAGAATGGGCATTTACCACGGTGCATGAGATGCTGGGCAAGGGGTAGGGTCAGAAGGGACAACTGCCTTGGGCACTGTGGTATCATGTGAAGTGGGGGGGGACCACAAGGAGATGGGAGGGGGGATTTGCATTGAGAGAAGGAAGTTGGAGGGTGGCAGAGGAGAAGAATTGTTCTAGGAGGGGTGCTAAGAATGTGATCTGGGGGGATTTGTTTTGGGAGGGGGAATGGGGGAAGAGGATTGGTGCTGGCGGGGGGTGATTTGTGCTAGAAGAGGTGGTAGGGTAGAGGAGGGAGGGAAATTGTGCTAGGAGGGGATGTTTTTTTTGAGGGGGGTTGTGCTAGTAAGGATGATTGGTCATGATTTGTGCTAGGAGAGGAAATGGGGGGGGGGGGGGGGTTGTGCTAGAAGGGGAAATTTGAGGGATAGGGGATTTGTGCTAGTAGGGGTGATTTTTTTAGGGGGGGGATTTGGTGAGAGACATGATTTGAGCTTTTAGGAGGGATGGGGGGGCAATGATTTATGCTGGCGGTGGGGCTTTCAGCAGGGGGAAGATTTGTACTGGGAGGAGAGGGAACGTGTGCTTAGAGGATAAGTATAGATTAGTGCTCAATTTTTTTGGGGGGGGATTTTTACTGACACACAATGCTCATAAATCTTAGGGGGGGCACAGTTTGCTATGCTTGGGCTCAGGCACACCATTCAGCCCCGCTGTCTGCAGCCTGTATAGTTATAGGTAATGCCTCTTCCCCCCATCCCCCCTCCCAACACATCCCCCTAAATCAACTTGCAGCCCCCCAAGTTCCCCTTCTCAACAGAAACCACAACACATCCCCCTAAATCACCTTGCAGCCCCCCAAGTTCCCCTTCTCAACAGAAACCCCCCTCCCCCCAAGAAGTATGGCCATTATGTGTCAGCAAAAATTCCCTCTCCTTCAAAATAATTGAGTACTAATCTACATGCTAACCCCTTAAGCCTAAATTCCCCCCCCCTCCCAGTACAAATCCACCCCCCTGCCCCTCTCCCTCCAAAAAATTGAGTTCTAATCTGCATGCTAACGCCCTAAGCCTAAATTCCCCCTCCTCGCTCTACAAATCCACCCCCCGCTAATATCCCCCCTGCCAGCACAAATCTCTGCCTTCACTATCCCCCCAAGCTCAAATTCTTTCTCTCCCCGTATACCCCCAGCACAAACCCACCCTTTAAAAAAATGCCCCCTCGTAGCACAAATCCTCTAACCCTCAAATTTCCCCTCCAAGAACAGATCATCCTCCACCCCACTCCGAATCCCCCTTCCAGCACACATTCTCCCCTGCCCCAATCCTGTCAACCTAGCACAAATCCCCCCACAAATTTCCCCTACAAATACAAATCCCCCCTCCAAAATATTTTTCCTCTACCATTTAACCCTTATAGCACAAACCCCCAGACCCCTCCCCCTTCTAGCACAAATCCTCTTCCCCCATCCCCCCCTCCCAACACATACCCCCAAATCACCACTTCTTACCCCTTGCAGCCCCCCCAAGTTCCCCTTCTCAACAGAAACCCCTCTCCCCCATTCACCTTGTGGTGCCCCACCCCCACCTCACATGATACCTGCCCACCCCTTGTCCCGGCCCTGGTTACAGGAAATTACATAACTAGACATGTGCGGTTTGTATCGTTCCGAATTAAAATTCTGACAAATTTTTGTTATTCGGATATTAGAAAAAAATATTTTAAAAGTAACGAATTTAAACAAATCTGAAATAATGAAAAAAAAATCAAACAAAATTGGAATTCGAATTGTTTTCGAATACTATTTAAATAGTTTTCCAATTTCCAAAGAGAATAAAAAAGAATAGAAAATATTTTTTTTCTATTCTATTTCTTTATTTTCTATTCTATTTTATTATTCTATTTTATTCTTTTTGGAAATTGGCAAACTATTCGAATTCCAAAACTATTTGAATTCCAAAACAATTCGAATTCAAAAACTTTTCGAATCGATTCAAAAAAGAATAAAACAAATTCCGAAAACAAATTAAACGAATGAAACAAATTTATGTAAATAACGAATCGAAACAAAACAAAACAAATTTTTTCGTTCTGCACATGTCTATACATAACATGGTCTGGGATTTTAAGGCACCAATGATTAAGTGTTAAAATTGCAATTTTATCAACTTCCCACCCCTAGGACATCATATGACGTCCTCGGGTTGGAGAGGTTATACCGGGACGGTGTCTGCAGCTGCATCATCCTGCAATCAAGCTGTTGATCCCCTTCTTTATAGAAGTGATTCAATACAGCCACTAGATCACTTCTACAGGCAGCGGACCCCTGCCGCCACCGTTATTACCGGACTCTCCCATCTGATTGGGAAGCCTAGTAACAATGCGACTGCCTCAGTCGCATTCCCTACGAAGAGTGGAAGGAGCAGAAGTTCCCACCCCTCTTCTGTGACATCAGAAACCAGAAGCGACGAGGATTATTGTCACTTCTGGTTTGCTTGTTGACAAGCCGTTGTACGGCAACTGGGGTTGGGGTGTACTGGGGTTCATTTACTAAAACTGGAGTCTGCAAAATCCAGTGCAGATGTGGTAGCCAATCAGCTTCTGACTTCAGCTTGTTCAATAAACCACTTGCTTACTGGGCACCTAAACCCCCCTCCTGCCCAGACCAATTTTCAGCATTTAGCGCTGTCACTCTTTGAATGACAACTGCGCGGTCATACAACGCTGTACCCAAATTAAATTTTTATTATTTTTTTCCCACAAATAGAGCTTTCTTTTGGTGGTATTTGATCACCCCTGGGTTTTTTATTTATTTATTTTAAATAAAAAAGACCGAACATTAAAAAAAAAATACAAAACCATTTTATATTTTGTTATTAAAGTTTGCAAACAGGTAATTTTTCTCCTTCATTGATGTACGCTGATAAGGCGGCACTGATAGGCGGCACTGATGGGCACTGATAGGTGGCACTGATGGGCACTGATAGGTGGCACTGAGGGGCACTGATGAGGTGGCACTGGTGGGCACTGATAGGTGGCATTGGTGGGCACTGAGAGGTGGCACTGATGAGCAGCACTGATGGGCGGCACTGAAGGGCATTGATAGGTGGCACTGAAGGGCACTAAAAGGTGGCACTGATGGGTGGCAGTAATGGGCACTGATCGGCACTGGTAGGTGACACTGATAAGCAGCACTGCTAGGTGGCACTGATGAGGCACTGAATGACACCACTGGTGGGCATTGATAGGTGGCACTGATTGTGTGCACTGTTATGCGGCTAAACGCCTCATGTAAACGCGGCAAAACGGACGTTTTAAACATGGGTAACTATCTGTCAAGTTAAATTGTTCAGGAGAGGTTGTAAAAATGTCCCCTGTACATTAAGCCTAACCTCCACTGTGAAGCTCATTTTGCAGAATGGCCCCCGATCCTCCTCTTCTGGGGTCCCCTGGTGGATCTCGTGGCTCCTCCCCACATCAGATAACACCCCTAGGAGAAGCGCTCTCCTGAGGGAGTTACCTTCCAGGGGCGCTCCCGAGTCCAGCATTCAGCGTCCATAGCCGCTGAATGTATGACTCGGCCCCGCCCCCGGCGCCCGCTTCATTGGATTTGATTGACAGCAGGATGAACCAATGGCTGTGCTGCTATTAATCTATCCAATCAAGAGCCAAGAACCCTGGGCACAGAGACACTGCTTTTTGCTTGTTTTTACATTAAATATCGATCTTTGTCCCAATACATTTGGGTAATATAGTGTATCTGGATGATGCCTGTAGCTGCATCCAGATATCTTCACTCAAAACAAATGATGTCATATGAACAGTGCCGGGACAAGGTCATCCAGCACCCAGGGCAAAGATTACAAACTGAGCACCCCCTTTCCCTTAGGGTTAGGATCAGAGCGTCCCCCATCCCTGCAATAAACCATTGCACCCAGGGCAACCACCCCTCCTGCCTACTCCTTGTCCCGGCCCTGCATATGACATCTACCTGGGGGAAGTGGTAAATAAAGATACTATCTACTGCACTTAAATGGCTCCCTCTGGTTATATGGGGTGTGAGTTGAGTGACCTCATATGATCCGGCACCTCATCCCTTGTGTTAATAGAATACAAAGGATGGGAATAGAATCAGGATTATAGCAGTGCCTTATATATAGAAATTTGCAGTGTTTTACTTAAGAAATATAAACGTTATTATAAAGATATACAAAAAAACGACAAACATAGGGTGCATAAAATAAAGGCTGAGTAATATACAGACAGTAATAAAAAGTATCCATATGTTTGAAATGGTCACTGATGAATGTCAGGTCCCTACATGTTTCGCCAAACAATAGCTTCTTCAGGGGTTTATATGATCATCAGTGTTCAACATTGGCTCTAATAATAATAAACAAATAGAATAAATATTACATTGTTAGAAAAAAATAGAAATAATGTAACACAATATACAATAATATCATGAAAAATTACATACAAATGAATCATATATATCACAAATGTCATGGCTCATAGTCTGTCCCACCCCAAAAGTCCCGCACAACTTACCAAAAAAGGGCATTTGGCTCCTTCTGGTGTTCTTTTGTGTTATTACAGATATCCTTCTGTTCAGTGGTGGCCCGTCCATAGGGGGCGCCGTACCCTCCCCCAAGCTTTTGGCAAAAGAAATACATTTTTTTTTAAAACGTCACTTTAAGAGTGACCAGGCGCCTGATACACGGCGGTCTATGGGAAGCTTCCCAGCTTGAAATCAGCTGATTGCAAGCTGAGAAGCTGATTTGCCCGTGTTTAGGACGTGTGCAGGCCGCAAGCCGTGTGCCTGCACACACTCCCACTCTCCATTGATTTGTCCCTGGCTCTTGTTCCTTCTTTTTTTATTGGCCAGGACCTGAGGGCGACTGAGGGCGACTGGGCGGTGCTTTTTCAGCACTACGGCGTCCCTTGCAGTTTCCCTGGAGTCGGAGTGGAGTGCGGACACAACAGAGACTTCTTTACTGCAACCCGGGACCCTGTAATGTGAGGCGGGGAGCTCACAGTGACTGAGTGCGAGGATCGGAGGTGATCTCTTTCATAGTGTGAATGACAGAGGATTTTTGCATGTCTCTCCCTCCCGGCAACATGCTTCCCCATCCCCCGAGTCCTCAGACTCCTCTGCAGGGTGGCTACAGAATGACTGCCCCACTTGCTGTGTAGTGTGTCCTGCCGTGAGCCTGGCTCCCCCTCCCCCCACCTCTGTTCACTTTTCTCAGCTGCTGCAGAGCTTCATGGAGGGGGGAGGGTGGGGCTGCTGAGCGTTGTGGTGCAGGGCAGTGACTGGCAGCTGTGGGGTTCCCAAACCCCCCCCTTTCCTGCATCCTAAAACGGCCCCCCCTCCCTGCCTCCACCCTAAACAAACCCCCCTCCCTGCCTCTCCAGCCTAAACAATCTATATACCATATCTGTGGTGCTGATCTATATACCGTATCTATGATGGTGAGCTATATACCATATCTGTAATGCTGAGCTACAGTGCTTGGACAAGGCCATTTGGTGCCCAGGGTGAAGATGGCAAACTGCGGCCCCCCCCCCCCCCTTTTTAAGAAAGAATCAATGTCGTTTCAAAACAAGAATATACTTATTATTATTATATTAAGGGACATTCTAATGGGCAAATTGTATGTTAAGGGGCACCCTGATGGACACATTTTATATTAAGGGGCATTCTGATGGGCACAACAAAACATGCCCCTTAACGTAAAATCTGCTCATCAGAGTGCCCCTTAGTACAAAATGTGCCCATCAGTGTTGTTCTGAAAATAAAATATGCCCATCAGAGTTCCCCTTAACATAAAATGTGCCCATCAGCGTGCCCCTTAACATGAAATAAGGGGCACGCTGATGGGCACCTTTTATGTAAAGGGGCACTCTGATGGGCACATTTTATTTTAAGGGGCACGCTGATGGGTATATTTTTAATGTGCACGCTGATGGGCACATTTTATGTTAAGGGGCACTCTGATGGGCACACCAAAATGTGTCCATCAGTGTGCCCCTTAAGAAAATATGCCCATCAGTGTGCACATTAAAAATATACCCATCAGCGTGCCCCTTAAAATAAAATTTGTCCATCAGAGTGCCCCTTAACATAAAAAAAGGTGCCCATCAGAGTGACCTTTAACAAAATATGCCCAGCAGTGTACACAAACAAAAATATGCCCATTAGTGATCACTGGTTAACATGTGGCCCACATACCTTGAATGCAGGAGGGCACAACGGAAGCTGCGAAATATGGAGAGCCAGGACCCAGGAACCGTGAGTAGCAGGGGGTAAGGCACAGGGCACGAACGTGACGTCACGCCCCTACTCGTGGCCCGTGAGTGTGAGCTGGTCTTCTGTCAACTCCGAGACCTGCAGTGAGCAGCAGGGGGCAGGCGCACGTACGCAACGTCACTGGTTGCTGGGGAAACCCACGGTCCCAGCAAACTAGTGACGGCTGTTTTAGAAGGGCACTTCACTGTGCCCCCCACCCCCAATAAATTGTACCGCCCAGGACATCCGCCCCTTCCACCCCCCTTGTACTGGCTCTGCTGAGCTATATACCATATCTGTGATGCTGAGCTGTATACTCTGTCCTGTGATGCTGAGCTGTATACTCTGTTCTGTGATGCTGAGCTGTATACTCCGTCCTGTGATGCTGAGCTGTATACTCTGTCCTGTGATGCTGAGCTGTATACTCTGTCCTGTGATGCTGAGCTGTATACTCTGTCCTGTGATGCTGTCCTGTGATGCTGAGCTGTATACTCTGTCCTGTGATGCTGAGCTGTATACTCTGTCCTGTGATGCTGAGCTGTATACTCTGTTCTGTGATGCTGAGCTGTATACTCTGTCCTGTGATGCTGAGCTGTATACTCTGTCCTGTGATGCTGAGCTGTATACTCTGTCCTGTGATGCTGAGCTATATACTCTGTTCTGTGATGCTGAGCTGTATACTCTGTCCTGTGATGCTGAGCTGTATACTCTGTCCTGTGATGCTGAGCTGTATACTCTGTCCTGTGATGCTGAGCTGTATACTCTGTTCTGTGATGCTGAGCTGTATACTCTGTCCTTTGATGCTGAGCTGTATACTCCTGACACTATGGGTGGAAGCATGTGGAATACAGGGGATGGTGTGGGTGGATTCTATAAGGGGTGGGGCTTATGGCAAGTGGGAGTGGTCAAAAAAGGAAGGGCGGGGTCTGGCGCCCCCCCATCTTAAAAGTTCACCAGCCGTCACTGCTTCTGTTTGCTAAGGAGCTGCACTAAGTCTATTGGAAGCCAGTTTTCTTCCTATTATGGATGTGATTTACCCACAGGTGGGACTTCGTTTATTAGAGACTTTGTTTGCTTTTGCGCTATAACTACGTTTCTTGTACATTAGGAATACATTGTCGCTGAATTATAACTGAAAACCTAATTTGGGCTGCAAGTCCTCCCGTCCGGTGCGCAAAAGCCCGTTCACCTTGCCGAGGCACCTGATTGGTGCAAAGTTTTCTCTGTGCCCTAGTACGATCTTGCATGCAGCGAATGCATTATTTAAACTACCATTAACAAAGGGAATCTGAACCATCTGTATTCTGTTGAGAGCGGCATCGCCTAGTAAACTGTTCCCCGCTATGATCGGCCTTAACATTGAAGCCGTTTTTATCCTGTTAAAAAGAGATAGCTGCACAGCTTGATCGCCTTTTGTGAAGTCTGAACGGTTCATAAATAATAATTTATTTTCACTTAAACAGTCTGCTTTGATTTGTACTGTAATTTCCCGGCATTATTCTTTGTGGAGATGGTTTTATTATACCGGATGCATGGGATGGCGTTATATATATCTGTGTTACTGACTTTTATAACAGGATTATAAGGCGCTACTAATAACCAGCAATGTTTAATATTCCCAGGCAAGGTTCGGAAACACCCAGACAGCCTGAGACAACCTTTTTCTTGCGGCCTCGGACAACCCTTCCCCCCCATGGGCTGGCGTCGCAAAATCATAACTGCACTGCATCTGAGCGCCACAAACCAAAAACACCATTTAACCCCTTTGCGCCTAAGTATAAAATACATCTAAAATAGACATGTGCAGAACGCAAAAAAATTTTTTTTTGTTTCATTTTGATTCGCTATTTACATAAATTAGTTTATTTATATTTGTGTAATTTGTTTTCAAAATTTCTCTTTTGTTTATACGTATTCGAATCGATTAGATTTTTCAGAATTCAAATCGATTTTAATAGTTTTCTAATTTTCAATTTCCAAAGAGAATAAAATAGAATAGAAAATAAAGGAATAGAATAGAAAAAAAAAAAAATATATATATTAAAAAAAAGAATATAACAGATAATAAAATAATAGAATATAATAGAGTACAACAGAACCAAAAAAATTGAAAATAAAAGAACAGAAAACAAATAGAATAGAAATGCATAAAAATAGAATAGAGTAAAATAGAAAGAATATAACCATAAAAAAACAATAGAATAGAAATTTTAATTTGAATAGAAAAGAATAGAAAATAACAGAATAGTATATAAAAAAAAACAACAGAATAGAATAAAAAGAAAATAACTATCTTCCTATTCTAATCTATTCTTTTCTATTCTAATCAAATTCAAATTGATTTTATTTTAATTTGGGGAAATTGATATATTCCTTCTATTTTAGTCTATTGTTTTTTTTAATTCTATTCTTTTTCTATTTGTTTATTGTATTCTATTATATTATTTTCTAATTTTTTCTTTTATTTTCTTTCCTATTCTATTTCTTTATATTCTATCCTATTCTATTCTTTTCAAATTTAAATGTATTCTATTCAAAATGCGAATTTCAGAAGATGGTTATATTCTTTCTATTCTATGCTATTCTATTCTATTCCATTCTATACTATTCTGTAATTTTCTATTCTATGTTGTTCTTTTCTATTCCGTTCAAATTGGAATTAATTCTATTTGAATTTTGGGAAATGGTTATATTCTTTCTATTTTATTCTATTCTATTGTTTTTTTAATTATATTATTTTCTATTATATTATAGTCTATTATATTCTATTCTGTTTATTTTCTATTTTTTCTGTTTTACTCTATTATATTCTATTCTTTTAATTTCTGTTCTATTCTATTCTATTTTTTTTTTCTATTCTATTCCTTTATTTTCTATTTTATTTTATTCTCTTTGGAAACTGGAAACCTATTCTTTCAAATTCAAATTTGAAAACAATTCAAATTCAAAAACTTTTTGAATTTGAAAACGATTCAAATTCAAAAACTATTCAGAATTATTTTGAAAAATATTTGAATCGATTAGAATTAGAATTCCATCTGAAAATGTTTTCATTATTTCGGATTTGGATAAATTCAGTACTATTGTACTTCAAAAGGTCGAATATATCCGAATTTCCAAAAAAAAAAAAAAAAAATTGTAACAAAACAAACTGCACATGTCTAAATCTAAATGCCTAAGCACAATTTTGCAGTTTTACTCTGTTACATTCTATTCTTTTAATTTCTGTTATATTCTTTTCTATTCTATTTTATTGTTTTATATTATATTACTTTATTTTCTATTTTATTTTATTCTCTTTGGAAACTGGAAAACTAATCTTTAAAATTCAAATTTGAAACAATTCAAATTTTAAAACTTTTAAGATTTTAAAACGATTCAAATTTGAAAACTATTCAGAATTATTTTGAAAGATATTCGAATCGATTCGAAAACGAATCCCGTCCGAAATTTTTTTCGTTATTTCGGATTTTGATAAATTCAGTACTATTGTAATTCGGAAAGTCAAATACATCCGAATTTCCAAAAAAAAAAAAAAAAAATTGTAACAAAACTAACTGCACATGTCTAAATCTAAATGCCTAAGCACAATTTTGCAGTTTTACTCTGTTATATTCTATTCTTTTAATTTCTGTTATATTCTTTTCTATTCTATTCTATTTTTTTCTATTCTATTCTATTCCTTTATTTTCTATTTTATTTTATTCTCTTTGGAAACTGGAAAACTATTTGAATTTGAAAACAACTCGAATTCGAAAACTTTTTGAATTTAAAAACGATTCAAATTCGATAACTATTCAGAATTATTTTGAAAAATATTTGAATCAATTTGAATTTGAATCCTGTCCAAAAATGTTTTCGTTATTTCAGATTTGGATAAATTCAGTACTATTGTCATTCAGAAAGTCGAATACATCTGAGTTAAAAAAAAAAAAAAAATTGTAACAAAATGAACTGCACATGCCTAAGCACAATTTTGCAGTTTTACTCTGTTATATTCTATTCTTTTAATTTCTGTTATATTCTTTTCTATTCTATTCTATTTTATTCCTTTTTTTTCTATTTTATTTTATTCTCTTTGGAAACTGGAAAACTATTTGAATTTGAAAACCTTTCAAATTCGAATTTGAAAACTATTAAAAAAAAAAAAAAAAAAAAAATGTAACAAAATGAACTGTCTAAATCGAAATGCCTAAGCACAATTTTGCAACTTTGACATGTGTTAGTAAAGGTACAAGACAAAATGCTCCCAGCAGGGCAGGGACTTTTAAGGTGCCAATACCTTTCAAATTCAATACAAGATAACATTTAAATATTTTATTGCATTGATTAAAAATATATCACAAAAAATAAATAAAAAATAAATAAATGGAAAAACCACAGGCAGGAAAAAAAAAAACACCAAACTCGCATTTTTGAAAGGCGCTAGTGCCCCAAAAAAGCTCACAGAAACTCTAAAAAGCACAAAAAACATTTGTTTTCAGCTTTTTGTTTTGTTTATACAGTCGTTAAGAAAATACTATCTAGCAAGGGTTTGTGAAAAATGAAATGCTTATGCTCAAAGAAGCTCAAAGAAGCTTGAAGTAGCTCAATAAAATCATGTACAAGAGCACACAAAAGCTTAAGCTTCTTCAAGCTGAAATAAAACTAAAAAAAATACCTGTAAAAGCAGCTTTTTTTTTTTTTTTTTTTACCTGCAGTGTGCATGAGCCCTAAAATACGCCGTGGATCAATGTATCTTGGATATTTACAAACATGATCTGTAGTAGGTGGTAAACATGGAGTGATAATCCCGACATGTTTTGCCAAGTATTAAGCTTCTTCATGGGATATACAGTATATATCAAAAGTATTGGGACGCCTGCCTTTACACACACATGAACTTTAATGACATCCCAGTCTTAGTCCGTAGGGTTCAATATTGAGTTGGCCCACCCTTTGCAGCTATAACAGCTTCAACTCTTCTGGGAAGGCCGTCCACAAGGTTTAGGAGTGTTTCTATGGGAATGTTTGACCATTCATCCAGAAGCGCAATTGTGAGGTCAGGCACTGATGTTGGACGTGAAGGCCTGGCTCACAGTCTCCATTGTAATTAATCTCAAAGGTGTTCAATCAGGTCGAGGTCAGGACTCTGTGCAGGCCAGTCAAGTTCCTCCACCCCAAAACTTGCTCCTCCGTGTCTTTATGGACCTTGATTTGTGCACTGGTGCACAGTCATGTTGGAACAGGAAGGGGTCATTCCCAAACTGTTCCCACAAAGTTGGGAGCATGAAATTGTCCAAAATGTCTTGGTATGCTGATGCCTTAAGAGTTCCCTTCACTGCAACTAAAGGGCCAAGATCAACCCCTGAAAAACAACCCCCACACCATAATCCCCCCTCCACCAAATGATTGGGACCAGTGCACAAAGCAAGGTCCATAAAGACATGGATGAGCGAGTTTGGGGTGGAGGAACTTGACTGGCCTGCACAGAGTCCTGACCTCAACCTGATAGAACACCTTTGGGATGAATTAGAGTGGAGACTGCAAGCCAGGTCTTCTCATCCAACATCAGTGCCTGACCTCACAAATGCACTTCTGGAAGAATGGTCAAGCATTCCCATAGACACACTCCTAAACCTTGTGGACGTCCTTCCCAGAAGAGTTGAAGCTGTTATAGCTGCAAAGGATGGGCCAGCTCAATATTGAACCCTACGGACTAAGACTGGGATGCCATTAAAGTTCATGTGTGTGTAAAGGCAGGCGTCCCAATACTTTTGATATATACTGTATATTCCCTGAAGAAGCCTAATACTTGGCAAAACATGTCCGGATTATTGGGATTATCACTCCATGTTTACCACCTACTACAGATCATGTTTGTAAATCATGTGCGTGCAAAGGCAGGTGTTCCAATACTTTTGACAACATAGTGTGTATCTCTCTCTTTCTCTCTCTCTCTCTATATTTATACTTACCTTTAGTCTGGGGTGGGAAAGGGGACATCCTTGAAAAAAAATGTACTTCTGCTTTAAGTTGTGTTTTTCCCGAAACCTCGGTGTGATCGGATCATCATTTTGTTTGCCGTATTTTTTTTCTGTTTTACAGTTGGCCACAGACTGCTTTCTGCTTGTTTTTTACATTAAATATAGATTTTTCTTCTATATACAAAGCTGGCCGTAGAGATTTAATGGTGGGGCTGAAACCCAACACTCAGGGGAAACACACGGGAGGCTCCAACTTCATCACAAAGGTATTTTCTTTTCAACCATTATTTCAGCAAAAGACGAAAAATAACTTCTTCACAAAAGGTACAATGATAACCACACTAGCAGACAGTTTGCTGCCCCCTGAAGGTTGGATTCATTAATACAGCCAACCATGGTGATCACACAGGCTTGTCTACAAAATAAACCTGTTGGCTCAGCTGTCACTCAGAGATAGGCACAGTGACGGGCCCTGTAGGGGTTGCTGGATATTGTGGTTCACCAGTCACCCTGCCCAGCCCGGCATCCACTTCCTAGTCACTCTTGAGACAATGAACAGTCCATATGTTTGTTTTGTATTTTATTGGGGGATTTTGAACTTGGATAGGCAAAGGAAAATTATGGGATACCCAGGATCAATAATTGGAATCAATAAGATGATCTTGTTGGTGATCTCTGGATTTTAGAATTTTCTTCGAATTTTCCTATTCTTCTCGATTCGAAACGATCAAATCGATACATTTTTCGAATCAGTCGAAAACGAAAATGTTATCTTGTTATCGATTCGAATGCAGCAAAGTGAACAAACAAAAGAAAAATCTTCATCCAATGATTACAATGACTTTTTAACCGCTTGCCGACCAGCCGCAGTTTCACCCAGAATGGCACGGCTGGGTGAAAACGACGTTACCTTACATTGCTTCGCCTTTTGACCACTAGGGGCACGCGCCCGCAGCGTGTGCCCGGAGCCGATGCGTGTGCCCGGTGGGCACGATGACCGCCAGGCTCCCGCGATCGCTCGTGACAGAGCGGGAACCGGGATCTGTGTGTGTAAGCACACAGATCCTGGTTCTTTCAGGGGAGAGGAGACGGATCGTGTGTTCATACTAAGTATGAACACCGGTCTCTCTCTCCTCCTAAAGAGTCCCCTCCCCCTACAGTTATGCCGCGTACACTCAGTCGGAATTTCGGCCCGCAAAAGACCGATGAGATCTTTTCACTGGAAAATGCGACCGTGTGTATGCTCCATTGGTCTTTTGCCGGCGGAATTCCAGCCAGCAAAAGATCGAGAGCATGCTCTCAATTTTTCGGTCGGGAAAAGTTCCTATCCGAAAATGCGATCGTCTGTGGCAATTTCGATGTGCAAAATCCCTTCGCATGCTCGGAAACAATTCGATGCAGGCTCGGAAGCATTGAACGTCATTTTCTCGGCTCGTCGTAGTGTTGTACGTCACTGCGTTCTTGACGGTCGTATTTTCAGCTAAATTTTGTCTGACCGTGTGAATGGAAGGCAAACTTGAGCGGAAACCCGTCGGAAAAGCCGTCATATCTTTTTCCGATGAGAAAACCGATCGTGTGTACGTGGCATTAGAACACACCCAGGAACAGAGTTAACCCCTTGATCGCCCCCCAGTGTTAACCCCTTCCCTGCCAGTGACATTTACACAGTAATCAGGGCATTTTCATAGCACTGATCGCAGTATAATTGTCAATGGTCCCAAAAATGTGTAAAAAGTGTTCAATGTGTCCGCCATAATGCCGCAGTCCTGATAAAAATCGCAGATCGCCGCCATTACTAATAAAAAAAAATAATAATAAAAATGCCATACATCTATCCCCTATTTTGTAGACTCTATAACTTTTGTGCAAACCAATCAATATACGCTTATTGTGATTTTTTTTTTTACCAAAAATATGTAGAAGAATACATATCGGCCTAAACTGAGAAAAAGATAGTCTTTTTGATAAAAATTTGGGATATTTATTATAGCAAAAAGTAAAAAATATTGTTTTTTTTCAAACTTGTCGCTCTTTTTTTGTTTATAGTGCAAAAAATAAAAAACGCAGAGATGATCAAATACCACCAAAAGAAAGCTCTATTTGTGGGAAAAAAAAGGACGTCAATTTTGTTTGGGTACAACATTGCACGACCGCGCAATTGTCAGTTAAAGCCGAATCGCAAAAAAATAGCCTGGTCATTGAGCAGCCAAATCTTCAGAGGGTGAAGAGGTTAAATCACGTTTTGGCTTAACAAAAACAGCATTATTCCGAAATGGTACTCTAATAACACACACAGTCTTTGATTTCAGCAATACGTGTAGTTAGAATTTGACTGGAGTTCAATGTAAAATTTGATTCGGTCTTCAGTCCGCATTACTGAAATTCAGGCAAATTTTGTTACATTATTCGCAGCATTCAGTAAAATTTGTTTATATGGGGGGAGGCTGTCCTGGGGGGAATCTGCACTACGGGGAATTACTGGGGGAAGGGGGTAGGGATCTGTACTGGGGGAGACCTGTACTGGGGAGAGGAGATCTGTCCGGGGGGGGGAATCTATACTAGGGTTGTTTGTACTGGAGGGGGATCTATACGAGGGGGAAGAGCTGTACTGGGGGAGCTGTGTTGGGGAGAGGAGAACTGTACTGGGTAATCTCTATTGGGGGGAGAGTTACTGGTGAGGGGGAACTGTACTGGGGGAAGGGGGTGAGGGTCTGTACTGGGGAAGACCTGTTCCGAGGGAGATCTGTCTAGGGGAGAATTATATTGGGGGTATTTGTACTGGAGGGAGATCTGTACTGGGGGAGCTGTACTGGTGGGGGGAATTTATACTGGGGGAGATCTGTACTGGGATGTGAGCTGTGCTGGGGAGAGGAGACCTGTAATGGGGGATCTCTACTGGGGGGAGCTTTACTGGTGAGGGGGAACTGTACTGGGGGAAGGGGGTGAGGATCTGTACTGGGGAAGACCTGTTCTGAGGGAGATCTGTCCAGGGGAGAATTATATTGGGGGGGTATTTGTACTGGAGGGAGATCTGTACTGGGGGAGCTGTACTGGTGGGGGGAATTTATACTGGGGGAGATCTGTACTGGGATGTGAGCTGTGCTGGAGAGAGAAGATCTGTAATGGGGGATCTCTACTAGGGGGGAGCTTTATTGATGGAGGGAGGCTGTCCCGGGGGGAAATCTGCACTATGGGTAACTGTACTGGGGGAGACCTGTAGTGGGGGACCTCTACTGGGGGGAGATTTACTGGTGAGGGGGAACTCTACTGGGGGGAGGGGGGTAAGGATCTGTACTGGAGAAGACCTGTTCTGAGGGAGATCTGTCCAGGGGAGAATTATATTAGGGGCAGATTTATACTGGGGGAGATCTGTACTGGGATGTGAGCTGTACCGGGGAGAGGAGATCTGTACGGGGGGGATCAATACTCTAGGTGCTGGAGGCTGACCCACACATAGGAAAAAAATTATCTACAGTCCTGGCACAGTGATAGCTACAGTTCTCACAATGCAGTTTAGTTGCGTTATTGCATAATTGCAATTTGCTTTACACAAGTAGAGATTTTGTTACAAAAGTATAATAAAATAATGCCTTATAACCCCTTGTAAGGCCCATGTTAGGCTTCATGCTCACATAGTCTACTTTGACCGCTGGCCACGGAAAATGTAAAATTTTATTGCGTTTTCGTGGCCAGCGGTCAAAACGTTCCTATCCTGAACGTGATTCTTCCAGAGGTTGAGGGAGGTTGGAGCTTCCCTAACCAAAGCAGCTCCTAAACTCTGGTAAAAGCCTACATGTACATAGACACACATGCTTTTTATGGAGTTGAGTTTAGGAGCTTTAGCAAAAAAAAACGCCAAAAGCTCCTCAGCTCAAGTTTAGGAGCTGCAGTGTACATGAAGCCTAAAGCCTCGTACACACGATTGGATTTTCGGCAGGGAATTGTGTAACTACAGACCGTTTTGCCTAAAATCCGACCGTTAGACAATTGTTCAACTTTCCGCCAACAAACGGATGGCAGGCTAGTAAATTTTCGGCAGACAACGGTCTGTTGTCAGATTTTCGTATCGTGTGTACACAAGTCCGTCACACAAAAGTCCAAAAGTACAAACACGCATGCTCAGAATCAATGCTCACCAAACACGACATTAGCAGAAGGTGGCCAAAGGGTGGCGCTCAAGAGCTGAAATTCCACTACGTTCGTGTTTGTTGGCCGACAATTGCGTGCCGTTAGTATGCAAGACAAGTTCCCAGCACACGCCCTTCGAACAAAAGTCTGACGCTCTGTTGGCCAACAATCGGATCGTGTGTCTAAGAGGCTTTAGGCATGTAAAATTTCTCTTCGTAGATAAATTAGATATTGAGTCGTATTCAAATGAAGCAGAACTTACCGATGCCGGCAAATAATGCCTATTTTGGCATCTAGGCGCAGATGAAAATGAAGGGCTTGGGTTCCAAGGTAAAGTTTTTGGGAGAACCTTGGACTATCTGACTTCAATGCAACATCTGGTATTTCACATATAGAGGAAGTTGTAGGAAGTTGTAGGCGCTCATCCATTAAGCATTCCTTTCTGGCATCATCCATCTAGTACCTATCCTCCTGTGTCTTCATTATCTACATTTCAATGCATCATTTCATCAATGTCATCTCACTGCTGCACCATACTATGCACATATCTACCTTTGTTTTTTTCTTCACTCCCTTTTATCTTTGCCTTTCTATTAATCTCTCTAAAAATCCAATTTATTATCCAGATCACAGGCATTATATTACATATATTTTCAGTAGTAACATCACGTAAATCCTGATTGCGTTGGCTCCTATAATTAAGGCGGCTTCGTGCTTCCACTGATGAATTTTCAGCATAATTGTGTTGCTATTTTGTGATCATTTTTTTTGGTACGTTTTTTTATCTTTGCTGGCAGCACTCACATTAACGGATCTATAGAGGAGTATAGCTCTTCTGTCCATAAATCACATCCATGCATTGTGTTGTGTTCAAAATAAGTATTGAAAACAAACAAAAAACGCACAGAGCAACATACATGTACCTCCAAACAGCCCCCCCCGCCCCACCACCCCCAGTTTTGGTTTCTGTAATGGGTGGGGCATATCTGGACAGTGTGTGGATTGATCAATTATAGGAAAATCGGGGAGCAGGGTAGCACCCTCCTGTAATAATATGAATGAATCATAAGGACTCCATTTTAATAATTCCCATCAATTTATTTGCTCCTTCTATTTCACTATATGATTCTGTAGGAATGTTTGTATAATAGCATACACCCTATATTGTGTAATTATGGTCAAGGCTTTCAAGTTTGTAAAACCTGTTTATCCTTAGGCAATCAGCTTCATTGGACTAAGTGACCAGGTGTCCAGTTTACTGTTTTTGGTTACTGTACTTCAAAGCTTCTCTCTTCCTGTCACTATGACCCCCCCCCCCTCCCTCCCTTATCCATTCATCTGTATACCATACAGTATAAGCTGGATGATCTCCCATTAAAGACAGTCACTTTGTGAATTCACTTCCTGTTTCATGGTTTTCATCTGAGTGTCTCACGGTACCGTGGGGCCCAAGTGGTTTGCCAAATTAACCAAGGATGGCCGTCCAGAACCAGAATTCCTTATACCTCCTAGATAAGTTGATAGTTAGGCTAGGTACATTAATCACTTGCCTACAGGGCACTTTTACCCCTTTCCTGCCCAGGCCAATTTTCAGCTTTCAGCGCTGTCGCACTTTGAATGACAATTGAGCGGTCATGCTACGCTGTACCCAAATAAATTTTTTAGCATTTTTTCACACAAATAGAACTTTCTTTTGGTGGTATTTAAAGCGGACTTCCACCCAGAAATAGAACTTCTGCTGATCCGGCCCCCCCCCTTGCGGTGTCACATTTGGGAGAAAGTGGGGGTAAACGGAGGAAGGGCCGAGCATGGCGTAGATTGCCGCAGTTACTGCGGTGATCCTTCGCCGGAAGTGGGAGCAAATACCCGGATTAGACACACAGGTCCCAGAAGAAAGCAGGGACCAGCCAGAATGTGCAGCGAGACTCACGCATGCGCAGTAGGGAACCAGGCTGTGAAGCCGCAAGGCTTCACTTCCTGGTTCACTTGCTTAAGATTCCGGCGCCTCCACCCGGGAGCCGAGGGAGGGGTCGGCTTCAGGTGAGGACATTGTGGGTGCCCTGGACAGGTGAGTGTCCTTATTTTAAAAATCAGTAGCTGCAGAATTTTTTAGCTGCTGACTTTTAATTGTTTTTTTGCTGGCGAACCTCTGCTTTAATCACTGCTGGGTTTTTTATTTATTTATTTTTATTCCCCTTTCTCCAGATCGTGCTCTCACTGCTCTGTGTTCACTGAACTCCTGGGTTTTTCATGGAACAGTGCTTCTCCTGGAGTGGTGGTGGTGGTGGTGGGGGGGGTGCTGCTGAAATGAAGTCACAAAACTTTAGGATTTTGGAGAGAGGGTGAATATGAAGCTAGCCTAGAACTGCAGATAGCTATCACTGCAGTGCTGAACATGAAGCCAGTGGACACATCTCTCTCTCTCTCTCTGTCACGTACCTGACGGTAGAGCCTGATATGCAGGGAACGGCCTCTCTTGCTCCTCTGATTCTGGCCCCCAGATAGAGTAGACAGGAGGAGCAGAAGTGCAGAGTCGCACAAGTGCCAAACAGCTCGTCTTCACTGTAATGTAGAACAGCGGCAGGTGGCACGGTGCTGGAGCAGGGTTCTCCAATGAGCGGAAGATGCAGGTCAGGCAAGCCGGGTCAAACACTGGTGGGAACGTCAGGAGCAGAAGCGGACGCAGGTGCGTAGTCTGGATGCAGGCAGGGTCGCCAACGGGTTGGCAGCGTGGTAGTAGAAGGAGCAGGCAGATACGGAGTCAGAACAAGCCGGGTCAGATGCAGGCAGCAGGTAGCAGAGTCAGAGGCAAGCCGGGTCGGTAAACAGGTGCAGGTATCACGGGTAAAGCAGGCAGGAACACACGGGAACACTGTAGAATGGACAGCACTGGATGCAAGCACAGACCAAGTTTAAATAGCCTCTTGGTAATGTGCAAACAGGTGCACCGAAGGTGTTCTGGCAGAGGCTGAGGTCACAGGTCGACTTCTCCGTAGGCCATCTTGAGTACTGGCTGGTCTTCCCTGACAGGCTGAGGTCACAGGTCGACCTCTCCTTCGGCCATCTTGAGTACTGGCTGGTCTTCCCTGACAGGCTGAGGTCACAGGTCGACTTCTCCTTCGGCCATCTTGAGTACTGGCTGGTCTTCCCTGACACTCTCCAGCTGCCAGGCATCTCTGCCCAGCCATTTCATCTCTGCCCAGCCATTTATATATAGCCTGCCAGGTTGTGTGCTCAGATAAGGGTCTAGTATGGATTTTTGGGGGGACCCCCATGCCATTTTTTTATTTTGGCGCAGGGTTCCCCTTAAAAACCATACCAGATCTGAAGGGTCTGGTATTGATATGGAGGAGACCCCTACATCATTAAAAAAAAAAAATTGGCGCAGGGTTCCCCTTAATATCCATACAATATCCAGGACCTGAAGGGCCTGGTATGGAATTTGGGGGGACCCCCACGCAATTTTTTTTTTAAATTTTGGTTCGGGGTTCCCTTAATATTCATACCAGACCCAAAGGGCCTGGTAATGGACTGGGGTGGATCACATGCCGTTTTTTTCAATGACTTCTATCTGTATTGCTGAGACACGACAATTCATTATAGCCGCAATCGTTTTAAATTACTTTTTTTCCTTTAGAAATGTCATTTTGTGCAGGGACCGTTCTAAACACGGGAAAAATGCGCCATTTTACAGGAATACTATAGACACCACCCAGGTACGAAATTTAAAGGAATATTTCACTTTTATTGTTTCACTTTAAGCATTATTAAAATCACTGCTCCCAAAAAATGGCCATTTTTGAAACTTTTTTTGCATTGACACATTTTTTGCCTGTTCACATGTTCTGCTACGAACTGAACCAGGGGGTGTTTGACTCAACCCCATTTCAGCAGCCCCTATGGGGAATGGCTACATGCGGTCATATCATGAACCCAAGACAAGGACTACCCTCACTCTGATAAGCCGCTACTTCTGCTCTGGTGAGTACACTTAGAAGTACTGAGAAAGAGGGGTGGTGTTTCTACACTGAGGGTTCTGAACTGGTGTGGAGGATTTGTATTGAGGGTCTGTGCTGGGGAGGGGGTCTGTACTGAGAGGTCTGTGCTGGGGAGGAGAGTCTGTACTGAGAGGTCTGTGCCAGGGAGGGGAGTCTGTACTGATGGGTCTGTGCTGGGGGGGTCTGTACTAATGGGTCTGTGCTGGGGAGGGGGGTCTGTACTGAGAGGTATGTGCTAGGGAGGGGAGTCTGTGCTGGGGAGGGGGGTCTGTACTGATGGGTTTGTGCTGGGGAGGGGGGTCTGTACTGAGAGGTCTGTGCTGGGGAGGGGAGTCTATACTGATGGGTCTGTGCTGGGGAGGGGGGTCTGTACTGAGAGGTCTGTGCTGGGGAGGGGGGTCTATACTGAGAGGTCTGTGCTGGGGAGGGGAGTCTATACTGATAGGTCTGTGCTGGGGAGGGGGTCTGTACTAAGAGGTCTGTGCTGGGGAGGGGGTCTGTACTGATAGGTCTTTGCTGGGGAGGGGGGTCTGTACTGAGAGGTCTGTGCTGGGGAGGGGGGTCTGTACTGATGGGTCTCTGCTGGGGAGGGAGGTCTGTACTGAGAGGTCTGTTCTGGGGAGAGGGGTCTGTATTGAGAGGTCTGTTCTGGGGAGGGGGGTCTGTGCTGAGAGGTCTGTGCTGGGGAGGGGGGTCTGTACTGAGAGGTCTGTGCTGGGGAGGGGAGTCTGTACTGAGAGCAGTGGCGGCTGTTGAAGTTTTAGGATGGGGCGCCAGACCCTGCCCCTCCTTTTTAAACCCCTCCCACTTGGTGAAAATGGGCATGGTTTCAGCAAAATAGTGGGCGTGGCTCTTAGGTGGTGTGGTTAGCGTCTGAGATGAATGAGGGATGGAGGGAGAGGGAGAGAGGGACAGCAGGCTCAGATCCTACACAACAATAGAAATATGTGTATTCTAAAAAGTTTAACAATCAGCAGATAAAGATACTCCAAACACCTGGTGTTAGCACTTCAATCATCCCGGCACCATGGTTGTTATGGTGTCATTGTGATTGAAGCGCATTATTTTTATTATTACATTGTAATATGAAATTAAATAATTCAACTCACCATAATGCAGAACACAGTGGGAGCCCTGAGCGTGTCACTAGCCACGTCACCTACAACCAGATGCCATCAGGCGTCCTTACATGCAGCTTGTGTCACATCAAATGCAGCCTCTGTCACATCAAATGCAGCCTCTGTCCCCCCAAATGCAGCCTCTGTCTCCCCAAATGCAGCCTCTGCCCCCCAAATGCAGCCTCTGTTCCCCCAAATGCAGCATGTCTGTGTCCCATTAAATGCAGCATGCCTGTGTCCCATTAAATGCAGCCTCTGTCACCCCAAATGCAGCCTCTGTCGCCCCCCAAATGCAGCCTTTGCCCCCCAAATGCAGCCTCTTCCCCCCAAATGCAGCCTCTGTTCCCCCAAATGCAGCCTCTGCCCCCCCCCCAAATGCAGCCTCTGTCCCCCCCAAATGCAGCCTCTGTCCCCCCAAATACAACCTCTGTTCCCCCAAATGCAGCCTCTGTCCCCCCAAATACAGCCTCTGCCCCAAAATACAGCTTCTGCCCCCCATTGCAGCCTCTGTTCCCCCAAATGCAGCCTCTGTCCCCCCCAAATACAGCCTCTGTCCCTCCAAATACAGCCTCTGCCCCCCCAAATACAGCCTCTGCCCCCCCAAATGCAGCCTCTGTTCCCCAAAATGCAGCCTCTGTTCCCCCAAATGCAGCCTCTGCCCCCCCCAAATGAAGCCTCTGTTCCCCCAAATACAGCATGCCTGTGTCCCATTAAATGCAGCATGCCTGTGTCCCATTAAATGCAGCATGCCTGTGTCCCATTAAATGCAGCCTCTGTCTCCCCCCCAAATACAGCCTCTGTCCCCCCCAAATACAGCCTCTGTCCCCCCCCAAATACAGCCTCTGCCTCCCCCAAATACAGCCTCTGTCCCCTCCAAATAAAGCCTTTGTACCCCCCAATACAGCCTCTGCCTCCCCCCAAATGCAGCCTGCCTGTGTTCCATTAAATTCAGCCTCTGTCACTTCAAACCCCGTCCCGTTCTCCGCACAGCGGTACTTACCTTGCTGTCACCTCTCCTGCGGTGTCTCCTTCACACTGGCAGCGGCGATGGAGCAGCATACTTCCTATTTCCTCTCTCGGGTGCAATGGGAGAAAGAAACAGGAAGTGACATCTAACTTGGGTCAGATGTCAATCAAATCTAAAGCGCCGAGTAGCTTCCGCCACACACCTGTAGTATATATTACCATGGCCAGGCAGAAGCTACTCGGCGCTTCAGAAAATGCCGCAAGGCGGGCTAAACGCAAATGCAACACCACGTCTGCAATCTCGTGATTGCATAGACGTGGCACTTCCCATAAGTGCACTGTGTCCGGCATCGCACTGTGTCCGGCGTCACACTGTGTCCGGTGTCTGAACACAGTGCACTTAAGGACCTTTTCTTTTCATTTTTTTTAAAGGGTCAGTATTAAAAAAAATTTAATTTTTTTTTGTGGCTGCCTGGAGGGGGGCGGCGCCACCACTGACTGACAGAGGTCTGTGCTGGGGAGGGGAGTCCCTCCCACTGTTAGTTCAATTTGACCAAACCCACAATTGAATGTGCTGTTTTAGTGCTTCATAACATTTAGGTTGGTGGGGGGTGAGGTAAGTATTTAAAGAATGATTGGCCCTAGGTGCCAGATATCCTGAATATGCCCCTACATTGTACTGTGCTTTAAAGTGGATGTAAAGGCACAAGGTTTTAAAAAACCTTCTGTGCGCAACTTCAACCCACCCAGACCCCCCCGCCCAATACTTACCTGCTCCCCCTCTCGATTTAGCAATATCCACAAAAGCCTTGGCTCTCCAGGAATTTGCACTCTTGATTGGCTTTTGGCAGCAGCGGAAGCCATTGGCTCCCGCTGTTGTCAATCACAGCCAGTGAGCCAATCAGGAGTCAGGGAGAACAGGGCCGAGCCGCGGCTCCATGTGAGAATGGACACTCAAAGCCGCGGCTTGGTAGCATGCCTGCTTGGGTGCCCCCAGAGCAAGCTGCTTGCTGTGGGGGCACATGCCAAGGAGGGAGGGGCCAGGAGCGCCGGACCCAAGAAGAGGAGGATAGACATGTGCAATTTGTTTTGTTCCAAATTCGTTTTCTAACGAATGAGACAAATTTGTTAATTTGGAAATATCCAAATTAACGAAAAGCCGTTTAACACATTTTTCCAAATATTCGTAAGTTTGAATATTCATAAATTTGGAAATTCCAAAATTCGGAAATTCGGAAATTCGAAAATTTGGAAATCCGAAAACCTGAAAATTTGAAAATCTGAAATAATAAATAATAACTAACTAATAATAACTTAACTATTACTAACTATTAAATTATAGGTATTGGAATTCCCTTTCAAAGTTGGATGTTAGTGAGTGTAACGAATACAAATTTATCCGAAGTTGCGAATTTTCCAAAATAACGTATCAAAACGAATCAAACGTAACAAATTAATACTAAATAAACACTATACTAATACTAAATAATACATTAATACTATTAATATTAAACCATAATAATAATAATAATAATAAAAACATTTTATTAGTATTATTTATTAATTTGTTCCGTTCCATTAGTTTAGATGCGGCATTCGTTATTTCGGATAACTGGTAACTTCGGATAAATTTGTATTCGTGATGTTCAGTAACAGCCAAATTTGAAAGGAAAATCCAATTCCTATAATTTAATAGTTAGTAATACTTAAGTTATTAGTTAGTTATTCTTTTCGAATTTTCAAATTTAGGAATTTTCTAATTTTCTAATTTACTAATTTTCGAATTTACGAATTGCGATCATAACGAATGACTTGAAAAAACATAAAAAAACCCCTAAAAAACAAATAAAACAAAAATGAACACATTTTTTCGGCAGTGCACGTGTCTAGAGGAGGATCCAGGCTGCTCTGTGCAAAACCATTACACAGAGCAAGTAAGTGTAACATGTTATTTTAATGTAAAAAAAAAACCAAATAATGAGGGTTTAGTAACACTGTAAGAAGATATTGTCTGAAGGAGCCATATTAGCGTTGGCAAACTTTTATTTGTGTTTCAGAAGTTAACTCTCTTGATGATTTAATGGCTGCCTCCCTCTGGAAAAGATAATCTTGTTTCATTTGCAGACACTCAGTACGGAGCCTTGTCACTACATGAAGTATGGGGAATCTTGTAACTGACTTACAAAATGACTGAGAGCTCTCAGAAAGCAACGAGGATCAATAAATAGTCCTTTAATCACCCTAATCTGCGGTTATTTAGCCGGGGTATTCATAATGATGGCGCATTCATTTTTTTTTCTTCTCTCGCTTATATTGATTAAGAAATGATTTGGAATTCATCAACCCCTAAGAGAAACTCAGAGAAGAAACAAAGTCAGACGCGGCCAATTCCAGCCAAATGATCCCGCGCTGTTTACTTTCTCTCCAAAATGTTTTTTGCGTTGCCGGTAACTGACCTTTTCAGGTGTTGCTGTATTTCACAGCGCGTTACTCCTGATAAATGAATATGATATTTTCGATTCGAAATGTTCCATCACTGAATATGTATTTAGCATTTGTTATGCTCTTTTGCTGAAAGTGGATTTCAGACATTAAAATGAGCCAGAGACATCCAAAAATAATTTGTCCGCGCTAAAACCCGAACATTGCTTTGGATATCATTTGTATAAATAAACTAAGGGGCTGATTTTCTAAAGAAGTAGACAATGTTCTTCCAGTTGAGTTGTGATCAGACCCAGGGCTGCTGATAGGGGGAGGGACCACCAGTCCTCCTGGGGTCCCAGGGACTAGGGTTGCCAACTGCCCAGGATTCATCCGGACAGTCCAGGTTTGGAATCATGCGTTTGGGTTTCAGACCGCCTGAAACCCGGACACATTATTCAGACCAGACTATGGCTTCCCAGCAGGGTTGCTGGCTGCAGTTGTGTAAGCTGAGAGTGTCTGTTACACTCTCTTTCACACTGCCCAAAGCCAGCACTAACGATTACCCCTCCCCCCACACAGACAGGAGAGGAGAGAGGGCTTGATATCCTCCTCTTCCTCTTGCCCCTACAACTCTGTGTCTGCCCACACTTCAGCAGCCTCAGTTACATCTGGATGAGTGTTGCTGACTGCCAAGAGGTGAGTATGCTCACCATCCATCCCTGTCTGTGACTGAAGTCTCCCTCCTTCTCTCTCCTGCCTCTGAGTGAGTACACTAAGGTAAATCAGGGTTCTCAGAGCACCCCTTACATCAGAGTTCCCCTTTACACCACAGTGTTCCCCCTTACATCAGAGTCCTCTCCGTACATCAGAGTACTCAGTGTTCCCCCTTAAATCAGAGTTCCCAGAGCATCCCTTATGTTAGAGTCCCCAGAGTTCTCCCGTACATCAGAGTCTGCAGAGTCCTCCCTTACAGTGTAAGGAAACTCTGCGAGTTCAGAAGTAAAAAGGGAACTCTGTGGACTCTGATGTAAATGGGGACTCTTGGGATTAACTTCATTTGTTTAGAAATGTTATTTAATTGCAAAATATATGTATAGATTATACTATAAAAATATAGTGATCGGGTTTGACTTGAAGAAAAGGTGGCAACCCTACCTGGGACCCAAACAGCAGGGGGAATTATTGCAGTCGAGCAGAGTGGCAATTACAGAAGAATGCCCTGTGTGGCTCTCTGCAACAGCTGAAAGCCACTTTCTTCCCCTCTTGTCGGCTTTCAGCTGCTGCAGGGAGAGACAAAGACACAGGGCTTCATTTCTGTTGTTGCTTTCCTGACACCATCCCCCATCCCTTTTCTGCTGCCTCTGATCCCCTCCCCGTGTGCCCCCCTGTCACTGTGCCACAACCCCCAACCCCCCCCCCCCCACACACACACACACGCAGCGCTGAATGGGGTTTCCTGTCCTGTAAAAAAATTTAAAAAATTGCAAAAAAAATCTAATTGAAGATTGTAATAAATAATTTTTGAAAAATTGTAAAATAAAATAATTGTAAAAATGTTATACATTTTAAAAAAAATGTATAATTAAAAAAAAATAAAAATGTAAAAAACAATTAAAAAAGGGCTAATTCACACAGGTTCTCTGTTATGTTTGCGTCCGCTAATGATTTTAGTGTATTTTTAGTGAAATTATGGTCTTGATATATAGTCAGTGTGATTTCTAATAGCAGCCCTGATCAGACCTAACATCTCATGGTGCACATGGGACTTTAACCACTTGAAGACCAGCCTTTTTCTAGCACTTTTGGCATACACGTGAGAATCTTTTTCTTTTTGGCTAGAAAATTACTATCTAACTATCTATCTATCTATCTATCTATCTATCTATCTATCTATCTATCTATCTATCTATCTATCTATCTATCTATCTATCTATCTATCTATCTATCTATCTATCTATCTATCTATCTATCTATCTATCTATCTATCTACCTATCTATCTAGATGATGTATATATATATATATATATATATATATATATATATATATATATATATATACATATATATATATATACCTTTTTTTTTTATAAAGAAGAGGCCCTAGAGAATATATTGATGGATTTTGCAATTTTTTATGTCACACGGTATTTGCGCAGTGGTTTTTCAAACTAAATTTTGGGAAAAAAATACACTTTATTATATTTTAATGCAAAAAAATGCAATACATAACCCATTTGTATATAATATAAAAGATGATGTCACGCCGAGTAAATACATACCAAACATGTCACACTTTAAAATTGGGCATGCCCGCACCACGGCAACATAAATTTTACTATCCATAGGTGATGCTTTAAAAATCCTTTCCAGGTTACCACTTTATATCTGTAGGGGAGGTCTAGTGTGAGAATTACTGCCCATGATTAGACGTTTGCGGCGATACCTCACATGTGTGGGGACAATCGTTGTTTGCGTGCGCGTGGGACCGACGTGTAAGTCTGACTTTGCCCGCTGGGATTGGGGGAACGGGGGCATTTTAGATTTTTTTTTCAATTATTAAAGTGGAGTTCCACCCAAAAGTGGAACTTCTGCTCATTTGTCTCCTCTCCCCCTCTGGGGCCACATTTGGCACCTTTCGGGGGGGGGGGACAGGATACCTGTCTTTGACACCTCCAGGTTACCATATTGCATTGGATTTTATAGAAATATTTCAGCTGATGTTTGTTGCACGGGCGCCCACAATTTTAGGGTTTAACATGTTGGGTGCCTATTTACCTGGCACAACCTCATCTTTTATATTTTTTCAGTAAATTTGGTATATTTATTGCATTTGTGTGTTCTAAAATAACAATTTTTATGTGGAAGTTTTTGTGCGAATATAGAAAATTAGAACCACCGCTATTTTATTTTTATAGGGTGTCAGCTTTGAGAAAATATATTATGTTTTCGGGAGTTTTATGCAATCTTCAGGGAATAAAATTATTTTTTTTTAAAAATGTGTGCAAAAAATGCAAAAAACGGCTCTGGCTTAAAAAAGGGACTTTGGGGGTCAATTCACTAACGGTTAGAGCATGCGATAATACAGTCACGTCACTCGTTTGCATAATTTATTGCATGTAGTAAAAAAAAAAAATTAAATTCACTAAAAAAAACAAATAATTATTTAAAGCTAAATGAAAAATGTGGCAGTAAATATCACATAAAAAACATGCATTAAGCTCCTAAATCCAATTCACAAAAGGAACAGAGAGTAAAAAAAAAAAAAAACATGCAATATTTATCCCCAGGGTTTTGCTGGCGGTATCAGATGCAGTGTTTGTCAGAAACAGCGTGCGGTCCCCCCCCCCCCAGGGAATCTGACCGCCGCGTCCTTAACAACGGATGACAGGTGAGTGTAAAGAAAACATGCCGGCAATTAAAAAATAATGAAAAAAAAAACAGCGTGGTGTCCCCCCAATCTAAACCAGGCTCTTTGGATCTTGATATGGATTTTAGGGGGAACCCCACGCCAATTAAAAAAAAAAAAAAACAGCGTGGGGTCCCCCTAAATCTTCACTAGGCTCTTCTCCGAGCATGCAGCCCGGCAGGTCAGGAAAGAGAGGGGACGAACGAGGCACCCCCCCGTACCATAGCAGGCCATATTACCTCAACATGGGGATATGCTTTGGGGTAAGAGGGTCTCTGGCCCCCACCTCAAAGCCCCTTGTCTCCATGTTGATGGGGACAAGGGCCTCTTCCCCACAGCACTGGCCGGAGGTTGTCGGGGTCTGCGGGCAGTGGGGGTTTATCAGAATCTGGAAGCCCCCTTTAACAAAAGGGCCCCCAGATCTCACCCCTCCCACATGTGAATGAGTACATTGTACCCCTACTCATTCACCAAAAAAGTGTGAAAAAGAAATAAAAACACACACACAGTTTTTGACAATTCCATTATTAAAAAATGTAAAAAAAAAATTCCCCCAGTAGATTCAACTTTAATCATGATGCCCGCCGCACCGTCGGACCCGAAAAATAATAAGGAAAAAAAAAGAAACCTCCAGCCCAGATAAAGGGTCCCGCCAACTGCCTGCTCTGTCATCTAACAGTTCTTCAATAGCTAAGAGGAGGAGTCACCCGGTGACGTCACCGGGTGGGCGGGCGGTTCCACCCCAGCATGCTCCTGGCCGATGACGTGACAAGGGTATGTTTTCTGGGCACCCTTTGATAATGTGAATCTTTGTAATTGTGGATGTCATATTTTAATTTCAATATAGATACATATGTTAATTTTATTCATGTTTATTACTAGACATGTGCAGTTTGTTTTGCTCCGAATTCATTTTTTAACGAATTTCGACAAATTTGTTAATTCGGAAATATCCGAATGAACAAAAAAACCTGTTTATCGAATTTTTCCAAATATTCGTAAATTTAAATATTTGTAAATTTGTAAATTTGTAACTTCGAATATTCAAAAATTCGTAAATTCAAAAATTTGAAATTCGAAAAGCCAAAATTTCAGAAATCCAAAAATAAGAACGAAAATCCGAAAATTCACAAACCCGAAAATTATAAAATCTGAAATAATAACTAACTAATAATAACCTAACTATTACTAACTATTAAATTATAGGTATTGGAATTTCCCTTCAAATTTGGCTTTTAGTGAACGTAACAAAACTGAATTAATCTGAAGTTACGAATCATCTGAAATAACGAATGACGTATCCAAACAAATGGAACATAAAGAATTAATAATAATAAATAACAATAATAATAATAAAAACTTTTTATTATTATTATTTTTATTAATTAATTTCATTTCATTGGTTTATATACGGCATTTGTTATTTTGGACAATAATAACTATTAAATTATGGACCGTAGTGTAACTAATTAATAATAAATAACAATAATGAAAACTTTTTTTATTATTATTAATATAATTATTTGTTCTTATTAATTTGTTATGTTGCACAAATTTAGATGCGGCATTCGTTATTTTGGATCATTCGTAACTTCGGATACATTCATATTCGTTACGTTCAGCCAAATTTCAATTTCAAAATTCCAATACCTATAATTTAACAGTTAGTTATTATTAATTAGTTAGTCAGTTAGTTATTATTTAAAATTTTGGGATTTTCATTCTTTTGAATTTTCATTTTTTTCTTTCATATTTTCGGATTTTCGAATTTCTGAATTTTTGAATGTTCTAATTTTCCAGTTTTCGGACTTTTGGATTTTCGAATTTCCAAATCTATGAATTTAAGAATTTTGATCATAACGAATGACCCACAAATTAAAAAAAAAAAAACAGACAAATGAAACGAAAACGAACAAATTTTTCGGCAGTGCACATATCTATTTATTACATGTGATCAATATTCACTTACTGGATTTATATTCTAGTGTTGTTCCTTATGTCAATATTTTCTTTTTCTGTTTATTCATTTGTATATCTTTAATATTTCCTCTTTGAGGATGGTAAATACTTTATATTATATATATAATATGTGCATTTACACTTTAGGTGGCTACTTTTTAGCTCTTTTTCTTCATCATTTTGGTTATAGGTTTATATATTAACATTTCTCTATGACTTTGTTTCAGAAGTGGTTTTTCTTTATTGGTTTATTGAATATTCTTTGTATATATGTTTATACTACAATTTAATTAACATGGACCCAACGGGTTAATTGACAGTTGTAATTGTTATCTATTTTGGAATGCTACCATCTTCATCACTTTTCAACAAAGATACACCAACCAATATAAATAAATACAATGTTGCCTATTTGTCAGGATCAGAACAGTTTGTACTGTATGCTCCATTTTATACATTGCTTCTTTTTTTTTTTTTGCCTTATTACATTACCACAACAAATGTAATGGAAAAAAAAGTAATTTTTCTTGTTCGTCCCCTGTGATCCCGACCACCATCAGTCTTTTTCCCCGTGTCTGTTTTGCAGGAAATACTAATATTTATGAGTTTAAAATAATGTTCCATGTTTACCCTATGAAGAGCTTCCATAATTTACAAATCAGCCTTTCTACGCCGGCTCTGGCATGTCTGAATAATGGAGCATATCATGTATATGGATAGGGCCATTTCAGAGATTTCATTTTCCAACAGAACCCGATCCTGCATAAAATCTCTTATCGCTTCTGGCGTTTGGGAACAGCCAGTGAAGCCGATCGCGGGAGCCGCGTGGAGGCAAGCGGCCGTGGCACCAATCCAAGCATGTAGTTTTAACAAGACGCATTCCCCGCAAAGTGCTGGAGGATCGTGGGGTGGATCTTTTGGTGGATAAAAGGGAGCATATTCTGTTCCCAATTTCATTTGAAAAAGGGTAATATGGTGCAATTTCGTTTTCAGTTTCCTGGAGTTTCACTATGAATTTATATCATGGCAAGCTTCATTGGCAAAGAATATTTTGACGTCTTGCCTACCGGGCACTTAAACCCCCCTTCCTGCCCAGAGCAATTTTCACCTTTCAGCGCTGACACACTTTGAATGACTATTGCGCGGTCATGCGACACTGTACTCAAATGAAGTTTTTATCATTTTTTTCACACAAATGGAGCTTTCTTTTGGTGGTATTTAATCACCATTTGGGTTTTTATTTTTTGCTAAACAAACAAAAAAAAGACATACATTTTCGAAAAAAAAAACATGTTTCATAATTTTGCAAACGGGTAATTTTTCTCCTTCATTGATATACGCTGATGAGGCTGCACTGACGGGCACTGATGAGCTGCACTGATGGGCACAGATAAGGCGACACTGATAGGCACAGATAAGACTACACTAATGGGCACTGATAAGACGGCACTGGTGGGCCCTGATGGGTGACACTGATGGGTGGCACTGATAGGTGGCACTGATGAGTGGCACTGATGGGTGGCACTGATGGGTGGCACTGATAGATGTCACTGATGGGCACTGATAGGTGGCACTGATGGGCACTGGTAGGTGGTACTGATGGGCACTGGTAGGTGGTATTGATAGGCAGCACAGGTAATGACGCACTGATTGGTCATTTAGAGGCGGCACTGTGGGCATTGATAGGCGGCACTGTTGTCACTAAAAAGCGGCACTGTGGTCACTGATAGGTGACACTGTGGGGACTGATGGGTGGTACTGTGGGCACTGGTAGGTGGCGCTGGTGGGCACTGGTAGTTGAGACTGGTGGGCACTGGTAGATGAGGCTGGTGGGCACTGGTTGGTGACGTTGGTGACACCTCCATGATGTCCCTCTCACAGCCACCGGTGATCGACTTTTTTTTCCCTACCAACTCGAGGAGGAAAAATAGCCGATTACCGGCTCTGTTTACATTACATGATCAGCTGTCACTGGCTGACAGCTGATCTTGTGGGAAGGGGTTGGGAGTCTCATAGACTCTGATCACAAAGAGCGCCGGGCATGCCCAGGGTGCGCGCAGGCCACTTAAGCACAGGAGGACGTCCAGGGACGCCCTCCTGGCAAATTAAGTCCATGCTGTAGCCGTCTTTCGGCTATAGTGCGAACAGCAAGTGGTTAATATAGTTATATATTAGAGCTGCACAATTCTGGCCAAAATGATAATCATGATTTTTTTGCTTAGAATGAAAAGATCATGATTCTCTCACGATTCTCGCGTCGTAAAATCTTTCACATTATCCAAAAAAAAATGGGCTAACTTTACTGGTTAGTTTATTCCCAAAAAATTGCATTTGAATGACTGCTGCGCAAATACAGTGTGATATAAAATATTGCAACAACCACCATGTTATTCTCTAGGGTCTCTACAAAAAAAAATATATATATATATAACAGGGTTTGGGGGTTCTAAGTAATTTTCTAGAATTTTCTAGCAAAAAAAATGATTTTAACTTGAAACCAACAAATGTCAGAAAAAGTTTTAGTGTTTAAGTGGTTAAACTTCCCTCATTTACACACCAAAGTGTATTCCTTTGATCTAAAGGAGAAATTGTTACAATGTTGTGATTCTTGGCAGACTGCCCGTTTTTTTTTTCCTTTCTTTTGATGGCTGTCAGCTTTAGTAGAGCAGAGAGAATTCTCTGCATAGAAAGAATCGGGAAATACTTTGTCAAGATCACAACAGGGAAAAAATCACAATAACGATTCTTAACGATTAATCGTGCAGCTCTATTATATAGCTCTATTATACACTAATCTAATAAGTGTTCTAACAATAATGTACATTATATTGTCAAAAGTATTGGTATGCCTGCCTTTACACGCACATGAACTTTAATGATATCCCAGTCTTTGTCCGTAGGGTTCAATATTGAGTTGGCCCGCCCTTTGCAGCTATAACAGCTTCAACTCTTCTGGGAAGGCCATCCACAAGGTTTAGGAGTGTGTCTATGGGAATGTTTGACCATTCTACCAGAAGCGCATTTGTGAGGTCAGGCACTGATGTTGGACGAGAAGGCCTGGCTTGCAGTCTCCGCTCTAATTTATCCCAAAGGTAAGAGGTAAAGAAAAGTAAAAGCTGGTGTTTGTCTGGCTGTGCTGCACTAGCGGCAAGAGAATCTGGGACACAAACTAATGCCCCTTGTGGGGGTAGCACTACATGTGTAATTGTCCTGATAAAAAGCGTGTAATAAATACATGTATATTGTCCACTTGGCTGAATAACTTTATATGTTTTTTCTAATGGTATTTAATTGAGTTCTGTATGTTTTATCCTCGTCACTTGCAATAAATCGCTAAGTGTCCCACATGTGTGTGTGAAATAAACCTCTAATGCCCCATACACATGGTCGGAATTTCCGACAGAAAAAGTCCGATGGGAGCTTTTCATCATATATTCTGACTGTGTGTACGCCCAATCTGACTTTTTACGTTGAAAATTCAGACAGACTTAGATAGAGAACATGTTCTACATTTTTCCGATAAATTCCTATCGGGAAAACCGCTCATCTGTATGCTGTTACCAAAAATGACGCATGCTCTGAAGCAAGTACAAGACTTCGTACGTGTAGTCCCGTCATACGTGTTGTACGTCACCACGTTCTTGATGGTTGGAATTTGGTGTGACCGTGTGTATGCACGACAGCTTGAGCGGAATTCCATCAAAAACCTTCAGAGTTTATTCCGACGGCAAAACCGGTCGTGTGTACAGGGGACGGGAGACTAGAGAAGAGCAAATAGACTGAGGGACTACATGACTAAGGGAAGGAAGGAACAGGTCAGAAAACGATTAAAAAGTGAGTTCAATGTGGAGGGGGTGTGGGTCGTACCAGGAAGGCCAGACGGGCGGGGTGGAGTCACAAATGTTGTTGTCCATGGAAGGATGCTGGGAATTCATTCCAGAAAGTTCAGGCGAGGAGGTAGTTTCCCCGCCCAACCCATTTTAAACGTTAATTGAAAAAAAAACATATAAAAGATATTGCTGCTCAGTAGAAGGAAGGAAGGAACAGGTCAGAAAAGGGTTAAATAGTGAGTTCAATGTGGAGGGGGTGTGGGTCTTACAGGATAGAGGCTGAAGGCCAGACGGGAGGGGTGGAGTCACAAGGGCTGTTGTTCATGGAAGGATACTGGGAATTAATTCCAGAAAGCTCAGGCGAGGAGGTTCCCCGCCGAACCCATGCTAAAACTGCAGTTCATTGTAAGTCAAGGGTTGTGGGGCATGGTTGAGGACGTGTGTGATCTAGTTATAAGTTGTGCTTGTGTGTGTGTGTCACTGGTTCCTGAGTTTGCCAACACAGCTGGTTTCAGTGCCATAGTGCAGGCAAGGTGAGGTTTAGGGGGTCTGGGGTTGGGGGCAATTGCATAAACATTGTTACTTTGCCCTGCTTCAGCAAGGTGACTGTACCTCTTTAAAGCTCAGCCCCATACATATACTCTTACTGTTTATACCTGAAAAAGCTAAAGAAATGCAGCCACTCTCTAGACCAGCCTTTGCGGTCTCAGGGAACCCTACTAATTTTTACTATATCTACAACTCATGATACATTAATGTGATGGTCAGTGGGAAGAATTCTCCTTACACTTGTGATCATTGGGAATAATTATCCTCTTACAGATATTTAAAAAGATTAATGGTGTCAGTGGGATCTTATCTGAGAGGCATAAATTGCTCATTGCTTAAGGAACCCCTAGCAAACTCTGGAGGAACACTAAGGTCCCATGGAACCCTGGTTGGGAAACTTTGCTCCAGCCTAAAGTTGGCATTCTTCCTGTAATGCTCAAATGAAGTTTGTTGCCTAAAAAAGTGACTATTAATGGGTCCCTTTTTTGGATAAAACTGATTTTGGTAGCAGTAGTGAAAAATAACTTTTTCCTGAGATTGTATTGTTAAGATGCAGCTGAACATTTTACTGCGCTGCTCAAAGGACTGTAAAAATCAATAGAACTTATTCCGAGGCATTTAGGTACATTAATGTTACTGTCCCACCCAAAGGTCCCTGGAGAGAAATGGTTAGTCTGTGACTAAAAAAACGTAATAGATTTTTATGCTCACATGAGCACTCATGTCATGCCGTGTTCTATTTAGAACATCACACGGCTTATACAAAATGAAAGGGTCAGCTGATACATTGGTGTGACAAGTTCTCCTTTGTACCGAGCACTGAACCTTTGGTATATTTCCAGACTTTTGGAACACATAGAGAAAGAAGAATTTAAAGCAGATGTCACATCAGGTATTTTTTTTATGTTGCCTACTGGGCACTTCACCCCCTTCCTACCCAGGCCGATTTTCAGCTTTCAGCGCTGTCACCCCCCCCCCCACACACACACACACACACACACACACAGTTTTTATAGTTTGTTCTAAAATTTTGCAAACAGGTAATTTTTCTACTTCATTGATGTGCCCTGATGAGGCTGCACTGAAGGGCACTGATAGGCTGCACTGATAGGTGGCACTGATAAGCACTGATGAGACGGCACGGGTGGGAACTAATCAGGAGGCACTGATAAGGCTGCACTGATAGGTGGCACTGGTGGGCACTGAATGGAACTGAGAGGTGGCACTGATTGGCGGCTCTGATTGTCAGCACTGATGGGCATTGGTAGGTGGCACTTATGATGAGGCACTGATAGGCACTGATTGGCAGCATTGATCAGCCAAGTCCCAAGGACTCAGTGATTACAGAGCGTGCCATACGCATGCCACAGAGGTGCGTGGGCATTGCAAGCATGGAAGGATGTTCATGTACGCCATCCCAGCAATTTAGGCCCATGCTGTTAATCACCACTGGGTTTTTTTTTTTTTGCTAAGCAAACAGAAAAAGACCGAACATTTTGAAAATAAAAATGTTTTTCTTAGCTTCTGTTATAAAATTTTGCAAATAAGTAATTTTTCTCCTTCGCTGATGTGTGCTGAGGAGGCTGCACCAAAGGGCATTAATGAGATGGCACTGTTGGGCACTGATGAGACAGCATTGAGGGGTACTGATGAGGCAGCACTGATAAGGTGACACTGATGGGCACTGATATGTAGCATTGATGGCACTGATAGGTGGCACTGATGGGCACTAATAGGTGGCACTGAAGGGCAATAACAGGCAGCACTGATGGGCACTGGTAGGCGGCACCAATGGGCACTGATAGGCGGCACTGATGGACACTGATAGACAGCACTGATGAGGAGGCACCAAAGGCTGCACTAATGGGCACTGATTGGCAGCACTGATGGGCACTGATAGGCACTGTTGGGGCTGATGATCAGTGCCCTGATTATCAGTGTAGATGTCCCCTGTCACACTTCTTGGTTACCGGCACTCCTCTCCTCACTCTGTGACAGCGTGTGAGAAAAGGAATGCTGATAACCGGCAAGTGTGTTTACAATGTGATAAGCTGTGATTGAACACAGCTGATCATGTGGTAAAGGACTGCTGTGAATGGCCCTTTACCCTATTCTGTGATCAGCTTATCGCTGATCAGCTGTGTCCAAGGGACACAGTGCTGACAAAGCACACAGGATGCACGCTGGATGCACGCCACAGCGGGCACGTGGGAGTGCGGTTATGGAAAGACGTCAATAAAATCCCTCTCAGAACTGGATGACACAGCTGTAGCCATCATTCGGCAATATCGCGGTCAAGAAGTGGTTAAGCATGTCTCCTTTTTTTAACAGATAACATTTTATTAGGGTTTACAACTTTTAATCATATAACAATAAAACGTTATTTACCCCCCTCCTCTTTCAAGTCAAAGTGTAAGTAGCCAAATATTTTGCCTTGTCATTTAAGGTCACTATGTGGTACAAGCAAAGAAGCATAAAAAACTCTGTAGTGTATATTAATGTGCTTTACTAAACAAAAATGCTGTACTCATTTGTAGGAAAAAAACAACACACAACATACAAATTATTACAAAACATGCCTACAACATGCACAAGGTATTTATCCTTCCTAGCATATAAGCATGGACAATGTATGTGATAGGCATACACTACACAGTTACTTAACTTGGCTCTCCCTGGTGATGGCAAAACAACCAGTGCTGCTCTTTTGTTTTTTATGTAATTTGCATTAGGGTTGTGTTTCAGGTCCTCTTTCCCCTCGCCCTACTTCCTGTAGCTTTACTTCCTGTCCTGAGCTCATGAACCAGTCCAACTAGTTGATTAACATATGAATAGGGGGACCTAGCTTCTAAAAACAATACATGGTCTTGAAAATGTTATTCCATATTTATGCTATAAAAAAAAAACACTAAAATAGCTATAGCAACACACAAAGTCCAAGAAGTCACTAAAAATACAAGATACAGTTGAAATATAAAAAAAAACAGGTGTAATGTGCCCCCCTACTTCCTGTAGCATCACTTCCTGTCTTGAGCTCATGAACCAGTCCAACAAGTTCATTAGTATATGCATAGGGGAAACCTAGCTTCTAAAGATAATATATGGGCTTAAAAATGTTATTTCATATTCATGCTATAGAGATCACTAAAATAGCCAGAGCAACACACTAAGTCCAAGAAGTCACAAAAAATACAAGATACACATGAAACATAAAAAACAGGTGTAATGTACACTGGGGTTGTGTTGCAAGCCCCCCCACAATACCATATAGCATCACTTCCTGTCCTGAGCTCATAAACCAGCCCAACACGTTAATTAACATATGAATAAGGGGACCTAGCTTCTAGAAACAATACATGCTCTTAAAAATGTTATTCCATGTTTATACTATTAAAAAAATCACTAAAATATCCATAGCAACACACCAAGTCCAAGAAGTCACTAAAAATACAAGATACACGTGAAACATAAAAAAATCAGGTGTAATGTGCAATAGGGTTGTGTTTCAAGTCCTCTCCCCCCTACTTCCTGTAGCATTACTTCCTGTCCTGAGCTCATGAACCAGTCCAACACGTTAATTAACATATGAATAGGGGTACCTAGCTTCTAAAAACAATACATGGTCTTAAAAATGTTATTCCATGTTTTTACTATTAAAAAAAATCACTAACATATCCATAGCATCACACCAAGTCCAAGAAGTCACTAAAAATACAAGATACAGTTGAAACATAAAAAAAGTGTCATTTGCAATAGGGTTTTGTTTCAAGTCCTTTTTCCCCTCCCCCTACTTCCTGTAGTATCACTACTTCCTGTAGTATCACTACTTGTCCTGAACTCATGAACCAGTCCAACAAGTTCATTAGCAAAATTCATTGGAGACACCTAGCTTCTAAAAACAATACATGGTCTTAAAATTGTTATTCCATATTTATGCTATTAAAAAAATCACTAAAATAGCCATAGCAAAACACTAGAGATGTGCCGAACAAACCTCCTGTTCAGTTTGCTGCAGAACTTTTGAACATCGGAAACGTTCGAAACCGAATAACCAGCCCTATTGAAGTCTATGGGACCCGAACTGGAAAAAGGTGCCCATTTTGAAGGCTTATATGCAAGTAATTTGGTATACAATGGCTATGGGGGTCCGTGTACTACCCTAGGGGACATGTATCAATGAAAAAAAGTTTGTAAAAAACATCATTTTTAAATGAGAAGTGATTTACTGATGCTTAAAGTGAAATCGTCAAAATGAGAAATCACAATAAAAATGAAAAAGTCCTTTAAATATAGTGCCTGGGGGTTCCCCTTAGGCTGCCTGTAAAGTGGCACATCTGTACCGTGTATAGAACATGCTGCAGCAATAATGACATTTATAAAGCAAACAAATTACATTTTCCATTCAAGCTTTCTTTATTTTGTAAACAATGGCTTGGGGAGCCAGTCTGTATGATAAGGCCACAGTTTAGTGCACTCGGAACAAGATTCTAGATTTGATAAATTCTGGTGTCTCTTTTGCAGACTTTGGATAGAAGTAAAAACACATGTGACCCCTGATGACGTCAGATGTGCTGATGAAATGCATTGGTTGAGATCAAGCGTGATACGTCACTTCCGCCACAGTGGAACGCAGGCGGCGGTTTTATGCTGGACAGCTGAGAGAACTATCGGGAGCGGTATTTCCAATTTCTGCTGTATATGACTGCCTGTAATACGGGGTCATATAGATCTGGTGAGTGGGCTGTGTGCTTGGAGTTGATGGAAGAAGACACTTAGTCACTTTATTGCTAAGAAGATACAACCTCACATATTTGCATCTACTGGAGATAGTTAATGGCAAATTATGGACATTGCACTTAATGCACTTTATTTGTTATTGTTGGATTACTTCACCTTTGCTATTTAGTCACTTTATTGTAAGAGTTCATTCATCATCTGTATCCACTGGAGACATCTGGTGGTAACATATGGACATTGCACTTTAAATGCACTTTAAAGTGGTGCTCCACCCAAAAAAAAAATGCTTGAATGTGCCTGAAAAAAAATAAAAAAAAAACATTTGGAATTTTTTTTTTACTCACCTCTAAATGCCTGTTGCTAGGGGGTCCCTCGTAGTCTGCCTCTTTCAGTGCCTGGGCTGGTGACATCACTTCCCCTCAGCACAGGAAGGGCTCAGCTCTGCTCCCTCCCTCTTGTCAATCATCTGGGACCCATTACAGGTCCCAAGTGACTGAGCGGCCAATCACGGCGCGCGGTGCCGCTCGCGCATGCGCAGTGGGTGCCTGGCTCCCACAGTTGTAATGCCAGTGCCGCTGAACAGAGGGGCAGACGAGCGGGGCTTCGATCCCCCGCATCGCTGGACCCTGGGACAGGTAAGTGTCCAATTAAAATTCAGCAGCTGCAGTATTTGTAGCTGCTGACTTTTAATTTTTTTTTTAATGGGCCCTCCTCCTTAATGTGAGCACTTGAAATTGATTTTTGTACATATAGCTATTTACATTCAATTATTTTGCACAAGGAAGCGCGGTTATACTGTACATATTATATTCATCAATTAAAGGTTAATTAGCCTCACAATGGGCAGCTCTGGAATTCACACAAACACATACAATATATATGATTTAGTGCAAAAATTGCCTTGCTGTCAAAAATTTAAATTTGATGCCCCGCTTGAACAGTTGCGGAAAAATTGGTCTTTTGGTGTTGGTGGCGCCTTCACACTGTAACCCTATAGAGGTACTCTTGGTGAAAGCAAGAATTGGCCTTGCTGTCAAAAATTGTCAAACAGGTGTTTAAAAATAGGTCCATGGGTGTTATTTGTGCCCATGAAACCTACACCAAAACATTTCTTCTAAATGAAATCAACACCCACAAAGCTAAGCTGCCTAGACAGTCTTTCATAGATTCCAGATCCAGAAAGCAATTAATCAGCGGCATCAGCATCAGGGGCTTAATAGCTGCTGCTAATCCAGGACTGATTCATTTTAATAAATGCTAGCCGGTCCATGGAGTCTGTGGAAAGACACCCTCTTTTATATGTCACAAAACCTACAGCAGCACTGAATGCCCATTCAGAAAGCACACTGGATGCAGGGCAGCCCAGCAGCTCTATTGCATACTGGGTAAGTTCTGGCCAGTGGTCTATTCTCATGACCCAGTGAATCATCAACCGGAAAGCTTTCCATATCTATTTTCACCCGTAGATAATCTCCCTTCATATGATGAAGATGCTGCCAATGGGATGTGGAAGCTGACATCCCTGGGTGCCAAGGGCTAAAAAAAATGTGAAATGCATTACTGAGGTGGCCCCCTTCTCCTTCAGTCCTCTCTTGACCAACAGAAGCCTCAAAACGAAATTTTCCACCAGACTGTAACCTACCATAGTCAGAAAAAAGGTGTTACATAAACTCCTCTTTAAAGTGTTCTCAAGAGATTTCATCTTCTGCTCCCTCTGTGGGGACTGGATGAGTTCTGAGAATTCCCCTTGTAACGGTGTTCAAGGAGGGTTGCCAACCAATAGTGATCCTTCTCCTTGATGCCACATATTCTTGGGCCATTTCTCAGGCTTTGAAGAATGAGGGAACCCATGCAACACAAGTTTGCAGAGGCATGAGAAGCAGACTTCTCGGGGTCACTGAGGATTATAGTATCTCAAACTGCCTCCTCCTAGCCACGTACTACTTCCAAGGGATCTGGAGATGGAAAACAATCCTGCCTCTCCTCTTCTGTGTTCTGTGGCGTAGGAAGAATGGTGTCTGCATAAAGTGGGCTTTGAGAGGAAAGGAAGTTCTCCTCTTCCTTCCGCTGCTTTGCCTCGAGTGCCCTGTCCACAATGCCATGCAGAGTCTGCTCCAGCGGGAATAAAACAGAGATTGTGTCACTGATGCATGCTTTGTCATGGCTCACTATCCTTGTGGCGTCCTCAAATGAAGACAGTACAGGGCATGCATCTTTTACCAGCAGCCATTGGTGTGGGGAAAGAAGCAGAGCCGGCCTGAGACTGTCTTTGTGCCATACTCACACAGATACTCTTTGACGGCCCTCTGCTACATGTGCAGCCGCTGCAGCATCGCCAAAGTCAAGTTCCTCCTGGTGGGTATGTCACAAATCAGGCTCTTTGCGGACAGGTGGAATTCCCGCTGAATTTCAGCCAACTGAGCACTGGCTGTGTATGACTGCCTGAAAATCCTACAGACTCTTCTGTCCTGCTTTAGCAGATCTTCAAACCCTGGGTACCCTGGCTCCATCTGGCATGGCGTGAACCACCTCTGGGCCTGCTCCTGCAGAGCTGCAATAATCTCTGCTCCGGTGTGGCTCTTGTCCCCTAGACAGACCAGCTGAAGCACTGCATGGCACCTTTTAGCCTGACTCATTGAATAGCCCCTTGAATGCTTAGGGGGTACTTGTGGTTCATGGGACAATTATGCAGAGAAGGGCATGGAGTAGGAGGAGGAGGAGGTAGAGCTGACAAATCTCACATCATCCCCACTAGCTGTATGGAGACGTGGCGGCACAACAAGCTCTGTCCTGCATCCTTCTGAGTTGCAAGCAGAGTTTGCAACTCATAAGGATTAACCTGCAGCAATGCACTGAAATATACTGCGTTAAACGCGCAGTAATGCACTCAAATATACTACGTTAAATGCGCATTAATGCATTCAAATATACTGCATTAAACGTGCAGTAAAGCAATCATTAGAGTTTTTCCTAATTCACTAACTGAAAACCCTATTGGAAAGTGAAAAGCCTATTTCCCTTTTGTAAATCAACCATATTACTGGTCATTACAAGTATACAATTAGCTAAGTCATTGCAAGTTATAGGGATAATCATTCACAGCTCATAATAATAATAGGTTTACAATATAATATCCATAGAGATAAATCTTGGTGTCAGAGTAATGGATCAAATCACAGTTTACAAGTTCATAAGGCAAACCTAAGAGATATTATTGTTGTGTTATGATTCCAATAATGTTGGTTATAAAATGCAAACATTTATCAGCAGCACAATGGTGTTGTGTAGTTAATTACTACATGTCAGACTTCTAATCCCCCAGTAACACACTAGGGGGTGTATTTAGAAAAAAACAATTACATAGGAATTGACATGTTCACTTGTTCTATGCAAATGGGGCAAAAAGAAGGTTAATATGCTATTTTATTTGCTAATTGAATGTATTTCATTGATTGAAAATGGAAGATAACCTATTTGACCATTAGATTGCGATAAGTACCTAGTACCATATAATGGTCAAATGTGGTACTTTCTGTTTTAAATCAATGAAAATATCACCAGCACAAGAAATAGCCAAATAACAGTTTATTTATTTTTCTATTTACACAGAATGAGTGTACACTTTCACTGGACAAATTGCACCGGACAATTGGACAATTTCAGAATTTTACTTCTTTGATCATAGGGGAGTTCTCATTTGAAACTTACTAGAAGGAGGATGTCTTCACCCTTACCTATGTGCTGCAGGCAGAATCTGAGAGAAAAATAAACTACTTAGGTCAGGGATACAGTTGTGGAGAAGTTTAAAGCAGGGTTAGGTTATAAAAAAGATATCCAAAGCTTTCAACATCTCACAGAGCACTGGTCCATCATCCAAAAAAGGAAAAAGTATGGCACAACTGCAAACCTACCAAGACATGGCCATCCACCTAAACTGACAGGCCAGGCAAGGAAAGCATTAATTAAAGAAGCAGCCAAGAGGTCCATGGTAACTCTGGGGGAGCTTCAGAGATCCACAGCCCAGGTGGGAGAATCTGTCCGCAGGACAACTATTAGTCGTGCTCTCCACAAATCTGACCTTTATGGAAGAGTGACAAGAAGAAAGCCATTGTTGAAAGAAAGCCATAAGAAGTCCTGTTTGCAGTTTGTGGAAAGCCATGTGGGGTACACAGCAAACATGTAGAAGAAGGTGCTCTGGTCAGATGAGACCAAAATTGAACTTTTTGGCCTAAAAGCAAAACACTATGTGTGGAGGAAAACTAACACTGCACATCACCCTGAACACACCATCCCCACCGTTAAATATGGTGGTGGAAGCATCATGTTGTGGTCATACTTTTCTTCAGCAGGGACAGGGAAGCTGTTTAGAGTTGATCGGAAGATGGATGGAGCCAAATACAGGGCAATCTTATAAGAAAACCTGTTAGAGTCTGCAAAGGACTTGAGACTGGGGCAGAGGTTCACCTTCCAGCAGGACAACGGCCCTAAACATCCAGCCAGAGCTACAATGGAATGGTTTAGATCAAAGCATATTCATGTATTAGAATGTCCCAGTCAAAGTCCAGATCTAAATCCAATTTAGAATCTGTAGCAAGACTTGAAAATTGCTGTTCACAGATGCTCTCCATCCATTCTGACAGAGCTTGAGATATTTTGCAAAGAAGAATGGGCAAAAATGTCCCTCTCTAGATGTGCAAAGCTGGTAGAGACATCCCCAAAAAGACTTGCAGCTGTAATTGCAGCAAAAGGTGGTTCTACAAAGTATTGACACAGGGGGGCTGAATATAAATGTACACCACACTTTTCACATATTTATTTGTAAAATGTTTTATCATTTTCCTTCCGCTTCACAATTATGTACCACTTTGTGTTGGTCTATCACATAAAATCCCAATAAAACCCATTTTCGTTTTTGGCTGTAACATGACAAAATGTGGAAAATTTCAAGGAGTATGAATCCTTTTTAAGGCACCGTGCATATATATATATATATATATATATATATATATATATATATATATATATATATATATACTGTATATATATAAATGTAAGGATTAAAAAACTCTATACTTTACACTCTTATGCCCCGTACACACAATCGGACTTTCCGCCAACAAAACTGTGGATTTTTGTTTGAAGGTTGTTGGCTCAAACTTGTCTTGCATAAACATGGTCACACAAATGTAGGCCAACAATTCTGACCACGTGTACGCGCCATTATACTTTAAATAAATATCGGTATTTTATGTAGTTGTGTGGATGAATTCATGCATCGATAACAATATGTAGCGCATTCATTTCTGCTATTATATTCTCAGCACAAATGTAATGCATGACCTGGGAATGTGTAGACACTTGAGGTGCCATTTGTTTGTTCGTCTGTCTCTGACTGGCTACCTGTAAAATGCAGAAATGAGGTCTGGACGTTTTCCAAGGCAATACTGACTGTGTTATGGATGTGACAATGCTCCAAGTATGGAATGGCACCCTCACTTAAGAAAATCGACACCTCGGTTCTCATCCCGCCGCCGTGTTCCGGAGAAAATAGCTGAAACCAGATTGAAGACCAGAGAGTTCGTCAAGCAAATGAGAATTGGCACTGTGGAATTGTTCCCAGCATTGTCCTAATACGTTACACTTCTACTCCTTCCTCTGAAATATGTCAAATTAGTCATAGACAGAGACAAATGGCATATGTTAAATTGGCTTTTTGAACAGATAAAGGGAAGTAATCTCTCCTGACTAATTTCTAACACTTTACTTAATTATGGCGCATAGATTAACATTAATGGAAAAGATGCGTCTTGGTATCATAGCAAGAAATTTAAGATTTAAAGGGAGAAAGTAATTTTAACTTTTCATAGCAACATTCATCCAAAATGATTTGTTTATGCACTGTGCTTGCTGCTCTTTTTATTGATCATTCTATATATATACACAGCTCCCTCTACTGGACATCGATGTATTGGGTTATATGCTAAGCATCCATGCATAACCACTGCAGCTCTCACACCTGTATACTCCCTGTAGCCCAGAGCAATTGTCTTTACATTCTGATTTAGGCCTGTTGATTTTTGTTAACTACTTCATCATTACTTCAGAAAACAAAGTAATACAAATATTGTTTTTCTTTTGGTAATATTGTGTTATCCGTAGACATAAAAAAATAAAAGAAATAAGGAAACTTTAATCAGTGTTAGTTTAAATAGAAATTATGTTACTATAGATAAAAAAAATATATATAAATATATATAAACATTACAGGTGCTGTACTTTTCCCCATCCCAGGAGGGTCCACATGTGTGGCTCCTTGCAAGCCCTCTGGACCCAGGCTTCATCTTCAGGAGGTGGGAATGGCGGGTGGAGATTTTTAGACCGCTGGGATCTCCTTTTAAACAATTTATGGCTATTGGGTAGAGTTACATTTCCTGAGCGGTAATTATTAATTTACCAAATATATCACATGCACAAATGCTCACATAATATAAGGTATTGAACATATGGATGTTTTGATATATCTTTTTAGAGCCAAAAAACCCCTGAAGAAGACTATGACCGAATAAGTTGAAACGCGTTGGGGTGTTCGTGTGGATATCATTCTTGTAATGTACTGTCAATTGATAGTTGTACTGTGTAATAGTTGACAGCTGTAATGGAATGTGATTGTACATACCTGTAGCCAGAACTCATATTTTAAATTCTATTCCCATTCTTGTACTAATTATGTCCAATAAATATTTTACAATATTCTAAACTATATAAACTTTCTTGAATAAAATACGTAGCTGCTAAAAAACCCTTGGGGGAATCTAAGGGTTTATATATATTTCTTGCCCATTTTTCATAGGATATGAATGATAACACAAAAACTTTTCTTTTCTTTTCTTACTTTTCTTTAGTTGGTCCACCTGACCGTGGTTTGGTTTCAACAGAACCCCTCATTTTCCACTTCTTGATTAGAGTTTAAACACTGCTGATTGGCATTCACAATTCTTTGGATATCTTTTTATAGCTTTTCCTGTTTTGTACAGTTCAACTACCTTTTCCCGCAGATCCTTTGACAATTCTTTTGCCTTCCCCATGACTCAGAATCCAGAAACGTCAGTGCAGCCCTGGTTGAAAGATGCAAGGGTCTGTCAGGAGTCCAGAAACCACACATGGGAGAAAGTCACATATGTGCAAGTCACAAGCAAGTTTCAAGTCTTAACCTTCAAGTCACAAGCAAGTCCCAAGTTACTGTGGTGAAAAGCAAGCAAGTCAAGTCAAGTCCCTGCTAGAAGTCAAGCAAGTCAAGTCAAGTCATTTATTTTGGTCAAGTCACAAATTAAGTCAAAATACTGATCTACCCCATTTCCACCTTTAAATGAGTTAAAAGTCAGTTTTCAGGAAAGGTTTTGTTTTATTTTCAACATTAACAAAACTACTTAGTGCTTTTTTCTTGGCATATTAAAGAAACACTTTGAATGCCCAAACAGCAGACAGGGAGCAGAACAGTCAGCAATTAAATGGCCAACAATCCTGAAAAAATGTAGTCCTTGCTGAGGGGGAAAATAACTAAGCTCAAAGTTTGAACTTGACACAATGCCATCATCTGGACACTTGAATGTTGACGAGAATAGCCACTTAAAATGCATTGCATTTGCAAAAAATTAAATTGGAAAGTACTTTCTTGCTCAGTTGTGAGCGATGGAGTCGCATTATCACCCCACCATGGCTGAACACACGTTCAACAGGTGCACTTGATGCAGGGACTGAAATAACTCTTACCGCTACCCTGAAGGGGGGGGGGGGCTGGTGCCAAGTCATTGCAAGTCAAATAGCCCAAGTCAAAGTCAAGTCACAAGTTATTAGTGACAAGTCAAAGTCAAGTCGAGTAATTTATTTAATTTTGTCAAGCAAGTCGCAAGTCCTCAAACAGGTGACTCAAGTCTGACTTAAGTCAACTCATGTGACTCAAGTCCCCCACCTCTGCCAGAAACTCGTTGACCTTTTATACACACACACTAATTACAAGCAAACAGATCACAGGTGAGGATGGTTATCTTCATTAGCCATTCAAACCCCTTTGTGTCAACTTGTGTGCATGTTATTAGGCCAAAATCACCAGGGTATGTAAACTTTTGATCAGGGTCATTTGGGCAGTTTCTGTTGTCATTATGATTTAAAAAGAGTAAACACTGTTACTTCAGCCAAACACTATCCATGAGTGAAAGAAAAGTTTTTATGTTATCATTCATATTCTCTGAAAAATGGCCAAGAAATGATAAATTCTGCCAGGGTATGTAAACTTATGAGCACAACTGTATGTGTATGTATATATATGGTATATGGTATATATATATACCACCGCAGCCGAGGAATGGTCCTGAGCTGTTGGTCCTGTGTGACGAAGCTGGACAGCCGAGGAGATCCCAGGGGAAGACCCGTCTTGGAGAGATCACGCAGCGTGCTGGTCTATAGAGGGGCCTGGTGACTCGGTTGGAGGACGTATCCAAAAGAAGTAACCATAAAGCATAGTGTTGCCAGTTTGGCTTAAATGTTCAGGCACTGTGACTGACTGTTCACTACAGAAGATCTGATACATCCTGTGGCAGAGGATCGTGCAGATTTACCCCCCAAATGAGTCTGTGGCAGAGACTTTAGATTCGTGCTGCGTACTGGCTGCTAGACCGGTGAGAGAGGCCTATTCAGACGAGCAAAGAGTGCGTCCCATGAGGAGAATGCATTCCACATAATTATTTGAATTCTACCGGGACATTTGTTGCTGAGATCTTGTAAGAAGATATTTGAGTTTCTCCTGAAAGTTTCCTTTTCCATCTCTTTCCTGCTGCTTCCTAAGTTTGACTGTTCAATAAAGCATTGAAAACGTACTCCAGTGTTGGTGCGTGTGTCGTCCAGCAGTAAACTCAACGGAACCCCTAGACCTGGTGCCGGGAAGCAAAGTGAAGGTAACAGACCCGCTTAAACCAGCAGCTCCACCGTGAGTTAGTGCCCCATGTGGGGGCGTCGTCCGGGATTTGTTGACTGACAATTATTGCAACCCAGTGGAGTGTTTTACCAGGAGTTTACAGAGAGAGCTGGACTTTGGAAAAAAAAAATTCTTTTCAGGAAGAGGAAAGGTTAAACTGCAGGACTTTTGGGTGCGTAGACGCTGGGTGCCAGAAGAGGCCCAGGAGCTACGTGACTGTAAGAACAAGTGGGAGGAGTTACCCTACTTGCTAACGCGTGGGACACGTGTAGTGTGCTTGGCGCCAGAGGAGAAGAGAAGCCTCGTGATCGTGTTGAGAAGATCAGAGTGTGGCCATGTCTTTTCCGGCGTTGCAATCGGCTGTGGGACCCAGAGTGTTCTCTGCAAGCACCATGATGAATACTGTGCAATCTGGAATTCTGCTCACGGATACTGGAGTTCAAATTAAACCGCAGGGGAAGTTTGTCCTGTATACCTCGGGAGATGTTGAGGGACTGGGCATGACTTGCCATCGATGTGGAGGATTGGCCGTGCATCTTCGTCCATTCGGCCGATGTCCGCAATGTGGAGAGTATTTGTTTGTGGTGGAGCCACCTACTACGCCACCCCGTGCCTACCGGATGGATTGGGTGACAGGTATCGCTACAGTGGAAGCTGCTACCGCTACAGAGAGAGAGCGACGGGCCGCTACTTTGCCTGTTGCTACCGAAAATGTTTCAGAAAGAGACACTGCTGCTGCCGTCTCATCAGGAGACATTACTTTGATTCCTGAGTCCACTATACCTGTTCCAAACTATAGGGGTTAATGGACTTGTGCATGTTTATAAATATATTTTTTTATTTCATTGTAGCCCTGATGAAGGGGGTGTGTGAACCCCTAAAACGCATTGGCTCCTTTATAATATTCATCATTCAATAAAATATCTTTCTGAAACTCTGGTACCATTATAGTGGTGCCCTCGAAAAATAAATAACACAGTAATGAGATAACACATACATTGCTGTATATCTAAGATAAAATAACTGAAAATGCACACATCCCCAGATCTGTAGTTTTTTTTTTGTTTTTTTGCTTTGGCATTGTCATCCATCTGGTTCGAGTGCTTCCACACCAATGACACAATTTCTGAATGGAGCTTCCTCCTGCAATTTTTTTTCAAGGTATTTCTGTTGAGCCATAAGTGTTGTGTACTAGGAAGAACCTGAGGCTATCCGGCTGTTCTCCAGATTGAGAGACTGCGTAATGGATATTTTAAGCTGTGCAATACTTTGTCTCCAGAGAGTGAGGCAAAATAATAATGTGGCTGAGACACTCGCCAAGCAGACTCTCCTTTGCCCATGATATGTATGAAAATGGTTCACAATATTAGTAATATGAGTAACATTAAAGCTGAACTCCGGGCAGATATAAAAGACACAAATAAATGAAGCTGTTTGTTCATTGATACATCATTAAATGCATCAAAGAAAAAAACAAACAAACAAAAATAAATAAATAAATAAATAAACAATAATTAATAAATAAATACAATAATTAATTAATTAATTAAAAAAAAAAAAAAAAAAAATATATATATATATATATATATATATATATATATATATATATATATATATATATATATATATATATATATATATATACATATATATATATATATATATACATATATATATACATATATATATATATATACACATATATATATATATATATATATATACATATATATACATATATATATACATATATATATATATATATATATATATATATATATATATATATATATATATATACATATATAAATATATATATATATATATACATATATATATATACATATATATATATATATATATATATATATATATATACATATATATATATATATACATATATACATATATATATATATATATATATATATATATATATATACATATATATATATATATATATATATATATATATATATATATATATATACATATATATATATATATATATATATATATATATATATATATATATATATATATATATATATATATACATATATATATATATATATATATATATATATATATATACATGTATATATATGTATATATATATATATATATATATGTATGTATATGTATGTATATATATATATATATATATATGTATATATATATATATATATATATATATATATATATATATATATATATATATATATATATATATATGTATATATATACACATTTTTTTATACACACTATATTGTCAAAAGTATTGGGGCACCTGTGCCTTTACACACACGTGAAAAGGTAGAAGTTCTTTTTATCTTAATGCGTTAAGGTAAAAAAGCCTTCTGTGTGCAGCAGCCCCCCAACACTTACCTGAGCCCCATCTCTAGCCGGCGACATCCACGAGTGCCTCGGCCGTCCAGGACTCTCCCTCCTGATTGGCTGAGATACAGCGGTGGCACCACTGGCTCCCGCCGCTGTCAATCAAGCTCAGTTAAAGAGAGGGGGCAGGGCTGAACCGTTGCTCCATGTCTGAATGGATACATGGAGTTGCAGCTCGGCTCGGGTGCCGCCATGAGCTATGAGTAAGCACTTAGCATAAGTGCAAAACGCGTTAGCTGATTGCCTGTACCTTCTGCCACAGTGTTTTGTAGGCTCTATGCCCCTGAATTTACAATAAATCATCTTTGAACTACATTTTCCTGGAGTGCGGCTGTCCGGATTTTCTTATCTACCTTCAACATGCCGCCATAGCAAGATGTTAGCTGTGGGGGGCACTCAACAGGAGGGGGGAGGGGCCAGGAACTCCAGCCAGGGACCAGAGAATAGGAGGATCCAGGCTGCCTTGTGCAAAACCACTGCACAGAGCAGGTAAGTATAACATGTTTGTTATTTTAATAGAAAAAAATGAGATTTTACAACCACAGGTGGTGGTCTCAGCGGGGGGCATTGATAGTTTCAAAAAACTATTAGATAAGCACCTGAACGACCACAACATACAGGGATATACAATGTAATACTGACATATAATCACACACATGGATTGGACTTGATGGACTTGTGTCTTTTTTCAACCTCACCTACTATGTAATACTTTAATGACATCCCAGTCTTAGTCCGTAGGGTTCAGTATTGAGTTGGCCCACCCTTTGCAGCTATAACAGCTTCAACTCCTCTGGGAAGGCTGACCACAAGGTTTAGGAGTGTGTCTATGGGAATGTTTGACCATTCTTCCAGAAATGCATTTGTGAGGTCAGGCACTGATGTTGGACGAGAAGGCCTGGCTCACAGTCTCCGTTCTAATTAATCCCAAAGGTGTTCTATCGGGTTGAGGTCAGGACTCTGTGCAGGACAGTCAAGTTCCTCCACCCCAAACTCATTCATCTAATGTCTTTATGGACCTTGCTTTGTGCACTGGTGGGCAGTCATGTTGGAACAAGAAGGAGCCATCCCCAAACTGTTCCCACAAAGTTGGGAGCATGAAATTGTCCAAAATGTCTTGATATGCTGACGCCTTAAGAGTTCCCTTCACTGGAACTAAGGGACCAAGCCCAATCCCTGAAAAACAACCCCCACACCATAATCCCCCCTCCACCAAATGATTTGGACCAGTGCACAAAGCAACTATTCTTCTTAAATCTCGGTGATCTTTGTGTATTTCTTCTAGATCTGTTCAGTAATCCAGTGTGAGACTTCCTGTAATAAAGACCGCTTACTGTTGCTCTCTCTCCTTGTGCAGGGCGGCTGGTCTTGTCTCCACCCCCTCCTGTAGTTTTCTGCGGACAGGCTGTAGTGGGTGGAGCCCATTGGGCCCCTCCCACAGTTATGATCCCACAGGGATCACTCCCACATAGTGATGATGTCACTGTAATCCTCTGTGACAAGAATAGAGTTTTTGTGCCCAGATTTCAGCTTTAAAGAGGTTGTAAACCCTTGTGATGCATAGGATGCATTAGGGTGAAAAATCTTTTGGCAGTGACGGTCCCCCAGCCCCCTGTTTTACTATCCTGAGCCCCGTAAATTTCCTCGGCTGAGACGCGCTCTACCTCTCTGCCCGGGGGTTCCCGCTCTTGATTTAATAGATTGATAGCAGCGCATCCATTGGCTCCCGCTGCTGTCAATCAAATCCAATGGCGCAGGCGCTGGTGGGGCGGGGCCTGAGTCCAGCATTCGTGTCTATGGACGCAAATGCTGGACTCGGGAGCAAGCCCGCAAGGTAACCCCCTAGGGGGAAGCGCTTCTCCTAGAGGGTTATCTGATGCGAGGAGGAGCCGTGAGAGCCGCCGAGGGACCCCAGAAGAGGATGTTAGGGGCCAGTGTGTGCAAAACGAGCTGCACAGTGGAGGTACAGTAAGTATGGCAGGTTTGTAAAAAAAATAAAACACGAAGTCTTACAATCACTTTAACTTAAGCTTAAAGCACACAAATTCTAAGATTGAACCTAATTCTGTCATGCCCCGTACACACGAGCGTAAATTCCGCCATCAAAAGTCCTATGTGAGCTTGTGGTTGGAAATTCCGAGCGTGTGTACGCTCCATCGGACTTTTGCTGACGGAATTTTCCGCCAGCAAAAGGTTGAGAGCAGGCTCCCTATTTTTCCGTCGGAAAAAGCTCCTATCGGAAATTCCGTTCATGTGTGTGCAATTCCGACGCGCAAAAAAACACGCATGATCGGAAACAATTTGACGCATGCTCGGAAGCATTGAACTTCATTCTCTCGGCTCATCGTAGTGTTGTACTTCACCGCGTTCTTGACGGTCGAAAGTTCAGATAACTTTTGTGTGACCGTGTGTACGCAAGGCAAGCTTAAGCAAAATTCCGTCGGAGAAACCATCCAAGATTTTTTCGATGCAAATTCCGCTCGTCTGTACGCGGCATCAGATTAATTTCTATAATTGAAACTTTAGTGTTTATTGATAATTTGAAGAGGATTTTTGTGTATTATTTCAATTTGAAATTCTAGTTATTTTTTTTTTTTATTTTTTTTTTTTAAATCAATCAGTTTTCATTGATTTTTTACAAAACAACAATAATGAAGAAAATATTTTTTTTTTTTGGGAAAGGTTACATGGAAAAATACACAATAAATTATTATTACAATTACTCAAAGTATAACTAAGACCGATTTCTACACTGGGGGCCGCCCCTGCGTTAGCGGTAAAGTGCCACTCGTTTTAGCGGCGCTTAACTGTTTAGGCGGCACTTTTCTGGATTAAGAATGCCCATGTTGCGGCGCTTACGAAGTGCTTTACAGGTGCTTCGGAAGCACTGCCCATTCATTGCAATGAGCAGGGGCGTTTTGGAAATGCTGTATATAGCGCTCCTAAACCGCCCCAAAGATGCTGCTTGCAGGACTTTTTCTAACGTCCTGCAAGTGCACCGCCCCCCAGTGTGGAAACACCCATTCTAACATTCGGGCAGCATGGGAGACGGTTTTCAGGCACATTACATGCACTATTTCTAGCGCTAAAACACCTGAAAACTACCTCAGTGTGAAAGGGGTCTTAATCCTTGGGTAAACCAGCGTGCTTACCTGGCATCATCTTGGAAGTAACTGTTATTCCTGGGCGGTAGGGTTGCCACATCATCCCTTTAATCCAGGACACACATGAATTACTGTGGCTGATTAAGGTGGTAATTAAACTCACTTGGTACCTTATCTGCAATAAATCAGCCTCAGAACCCATGTAATTAATATGTGTCCGGGATTATAGGGATGATGTGGCAACCCTACCGGGCGGGTCTCATAAAAGTAGCTGTCCAGTGAGCCAGACCGGCTCCGGGAGATCCGCTGTGGTGGCAGGGACAGCTTGCACTTCGGGGCATGTTTTTAAGCCAAGTTTCCCCCTGGAAAGCTGCTGTCCAGGTGGTAATGCGAGCTGGTCACGCGGAGCTCAGGGAGAGCACGTCTTCACTCGTGCAATGCCGCGGCCACGCCCCTTCCTTGGCCTTCATGATGCTGTTTGTTCACTAAGGTTCTCTAACAAATCTCTGAGGGCTTCACAGAACAGCTGTATTTATGCTGAGATGAAATTACACACAGGTGGACTCTATTTACTAAGTAGGTGACTTCTGAAGACAATTGGCTACACTAGATTTTGGTTAGGGGTATCAGAGTAAAGGGAGCTGAATACAAATGTATGCCACACTTTTCACATATTTATTTGTAAAAAAAAAATTGAAAGCCATTTATCATTTCCCTTCCACGTCACAATTATGGGCCACTTTGTGTTGGTCTATCACATAAAATCCCAATAAAATACATTTATGTTTTTGGTTGTAACCTGACATAATGTGGAAAATTTCAAGGGGTATGAATACTTTTTCAAGGCACTGTATATATATATATATATATATATATATATATATATATATATATATATACACAGTGCCTTGAAAGAGTAGTATATATATATATATATATATATATATATATATATATATAATACATTTATGTTTTTGGTTGTAACATGACAAAATGTGGAAAATTTCAAGGGGTATGAATACTCTTTCAAGGCACTGTATATATATATATATATATATATATATATATATATATATATATATATATATAACTTAGCATATTTTTTAAATGCAGTAATAGTGTCCATTTAAGTCAGCAAAATGCTGTGTATCATCATTTGTGTCCTTGTCTGTTTTGTAAAAACAAAATGACATGAATCAGAGGAAACCTTTCTAGCTATAAATTGAATAAAAATAACGTATTCATTATAATATATATTTTTAATTATATAACCAATTTAACTATAATTATATATGAATTATATTTTAAACATAATTCATTATTCATAATAAAGTATCATCAAAAATATTGAAATGCTTTAATCGGTCTAATAATAATCAGACAATCTATAATTACAGTAATATGTATATATATATAGATATAGATATATATATTTTTTTTGTTTTTTGTTTTTTTTTCTTTAATATATATATTTATTTTTATTTTTTTAAAGAAAATAGTCTCTCTTTAAGTCAGTGTTATGCTGTGTATCATTATGCTGAGTTTTGCCTTTGTCTGTTTTGTAATAAGTGACAGAAATCAGAAGGAGCCTATCCTCGCTGTCCTGACTTTCGCCTGGTACTGTAGAGCCCAATTTATTCTCCAGTCTCCCTTCTGTGATGATACAGCTAAGTACATTTGTCACCTGTCCCCAGAGATCACAGTAACAATGACCATAATGGCTTGTGTCTGATGCAGCTGTATCTCCCCCACCCCTCATGAGGTCTGCTTTATCTCCCTGCCAATGACATCACAATCTACTTGCAGGGCATGATCAGTGAATCACGCTCTTTACATGCAGAAGGTTTTTTTTTTTTTTGCTTAATGAATAGAATGCTTTTCTTTTGTTTATAGCGCAAGAAATAAAAAGGGCAGTGGTGATCAAATACCACCAAAAGAAAGCTCTATTTGTGGGCAAAATGTGGGCACAGTGTTGCATGACCGCGGAAATTGTCATTCAAAGTGCGACAGCGCTGAAAACTGAAAATTGGCCTGGGCAGGAAGTTGTTAAACAATGCTTTCAGGGATGAAAATTTTTTAAAAAGTTGACATTTAGATATGGATATGTTTGCAAAGTTACCTTTGCCCAGCTTGGACCAATGTAAGAATGCATGTGCCATACCTCTGGGAAACCCCCCCTGCAGACCCCCACAACCACCGAGCCAGGGTTGTGGAGAAGAGGCCCTTGTCTTTATCAGTATGTGGACCAGCTGCTTTTCCAGGGGATCCTGCTCAGTCCACGGCCGCAGCTCACTGGCAATCCAAGAATCCACTCTATGTCTGGGTCCTGAGGAAGCCAAATGGTTGGCGAAACGTTGACTGCTCAGACAACATTACATCACAATTATTGTATGGATTGTATTAATACTTTCAGATAAACGCACTAGTTTTATGATTTGTATTTTCCAATTTGAGTATACTTTTTCTCTCCTGTCTCTCTTTGATTGAGATAAGTACTATCTCTAAATCTTTTAACCTTTAATTGATTTGATCTAGGGCTGCAAAAATTAACGATTAATTCCTTGATTATTCGTTCACTTTTTTGATCGTTCAAAATTTTTTTGATCGGTAGGCCGCCTGCCCTTTGGGCCAAGCTGTGGCTGCAGCGCAGCGCTCAGCTCCCTCCTCCTCCTCCACTATATGTCATACACAGTCTGCGGGCATCTCCTGTTGTGTGTCTCTGAGACGCAGTGTTCTGTCTATCACACAAGCTAATCTAGGAGGAGGGCGGGACTTTTCTCACAGTGCGGACAAAGTTTTCACACTCAGCTCCGAGACACAAACAGCGGGAGATGCCCGCAGACTGTGTAATCCAGGCACAGGCACTGACTACAGTGGGGCTGCGATTATGGGCACTGTGAGACTGCATTATGGGCACAGTGAGACTGCATATGGGCACGATGAGGCTGCGATTATGGGCACGGTGAGGCTGCAATTATGGGCACGTATTATGGGAACGGTGAGGCTGCGATTATGGGCATGGTAAGTCTGAAATTATTAGCACGGTGAAACAGCATTATGGGCTTGGTGAGGCTGCGATTATAGGAACGGTGAGGCTGCAATTATGGGCACGGTTAGACAGCATTATGGGCACGATGAGCCTGTGATTATGGGCACAGTGAGGCTGCGATTATGGGCATGCATTATAGGAACGGTGAGGCTGCGATTATGGGCATGGTAAGTCTGAGATTATGGGCACGGTGAGGCTGCATTATGGGCACGGTAAGGCTGCAATTATGGGCAGAGTGAGGCTGTGATTATGGGCACGGTGAGACTGCATTATGGGTATGGTGAGGCTGCGATTATGGGCACGGTAAGGCTGAGATTATGGGCACTGTGAGGCTGAGTTTATGACGTGTGACGTCCTAGCCATGCCCCACTATGTCCGGCTTCGGCTGTTGCCATAACAACAGTGCTAAATCAGCTAAAAGTAGTTGGATCTGTATGTGCATTATAATTAATCAAAATTAGTCGATTCATTGATTAAAAAAAAAATTGATTAATCGAACATGAAAATTTTAATCAGTAACAGCCCTAATTTTATCTATTATGCCTCCTTTCTGTGGTCACTATAGTCCGTGATTGTAGGATACCGTGGCTTGTATTTATCAACTATAACTGAAGTTTATTCCCTGCTTTGCTGGGAAAGAAAATCCATCGCTTCCCAGATGACAAGACAGAACTCACCTTGTTTATATAGGCAGAGCTCTGTCCTGTGTGTCTTCCATTGGCTGTCACCTGCTGATCTGCATCTTTTCACATCACAGCAAGGTCACCAGCATTGGCAGATCACGTACCAAGTACATGATCCGGCGCAGAAGAGCCGCCTTGCCGCCAAGATATCAGTGTTATACGGTCGGCAATCGTTTAAATGAAATCTGTGCTGTATGGCTTTTGGCAGTTAAAACTGCTCTCATATATGCATATACACCGATCAGTCATAATATTATGACCATCCACCATAAAATTATGACCACCCACCTATTGAATAGGCCCCCCTTTTGCCACCAAAGCAGCCCTGACCCATTGAGGCATGGACTCCACTAGACAAAGGGGTTGATTTACTAGAACTGCAAAAATCTGGTGCAGCTCTGCATAGAAACCAATCAGCTTCCAGGTTTTATTGTCAAAGCTTAATTGAACAAGCTGAAGTTAGAAGCTGATTGGCTACCATGCACAGCTGCACTGGATTCTGAGTGCTTCGGTTTTAATAAATCAACCCCATAGCATCACACTGCCTCCGCCGGCTTGCCTTCTCCCCATACTGCATCCTGGTGCCATGTCTTCCCAGGTAAGTGACACATGATGTAAGAGAAACCGTGATTCATCAGACCAGGCCACCTTCTTCCATTGCCCTATGGTCCATTTCCGATGCCCATGGCCCATTGTAGTTACTTTTGGTTGTGGACATGGGTTAGCATGGGCACCATGACCAGTCTGCGGCTACATAGCCTCATACATAACAAACTGCGATGCTCTGTGTGTTCTGACACCTTTCTATCAGAACCAGCATTCACTTTTTCAGCAATTTGAGCTCCAGTAGCTCTTCCATTGGATTGGATCCCCATGTGCATGAATGAGCTTTGACCACCCATGACCCTGTCGCCAGTTGGCCGGTTTTCCTTCCCTGGCCCACTTTTGATCAGTACTGATCACAGCAGACCGGGAACATCTCACAAAAGATGCGGTTTTGGTGTTGCCCTGACCCAGTCGACTAGCTAGTAGAATTTGGCCCTTGCCAAAGTCTCTCAAATCCTTACACTTGCCCAGTTTTTCTGCTTTCAACACATCAGCTTCACGGACAACAGGTTCACCTACCTAGTTACTGTCAGGGCTGGGCTCAGCCCTTCCTTCTCTGAGCTGGCCGTTCAGCTGTCGGCTAATTGCCAGCTCCTATCTCTCTCCACAGTTACCCAGCTGTTGTTGATTCTGCTCGTCAGTCCTGCCTACTTAAAGCCATCCAGCTCACTTGATCGATGCCTTCGCCTTTGTCAACATCACAAAGACTTTCTCCTGCGTTTCCTGTTGAAGACTTGCTCGGCTTGTGGAAGAGAATTCCAGATCCTTACCGCCCTGACAGTAAATAACCCTCTATACAGTTTAAGGTTAAACTGCTTCTCTTCCAAATTTAATAAATGGCCACGTGCCTTTTTAAACTCCCTCCCACTGAAAAGTTTTTTTCCCTATGCTAGGGTCATCAGTAAGGTATTTGTACATCGCTATCATATACAGTACCTTCTCAAGCATCTCCTCTCCAGAGAGAATGCTTGTAGTCTTTCCTCATAACTGAGGCCCTCCAATCCCTTTATTAGTTTTTTTGCCCTTCTCTGGACTCTCCAGTTCCAGCACATCTCTTCCTGAGGACTGGAGCCCAGAACTGGATGGCATACTCAAGATGCAGCAGACCAGAGTCTTGTAGAGCGGGAAAATTATTGTTTTATCCCTGGAGTTGATCCCCTTTTTGATGCCAATATTCTGCTGGCTTTGCTTGCAGCAGCTTGACATTGCATGCCATTGCTGAGCCTATCATCTACTAGGACCTCCAGATCTTTTTCCATCCTGGATTCTCCTAGTGGTTCTCCCTCTAGCGCGTAACTTGCATTCGTATTTTTAGCACCCAAATTACTTTACATTTTTCAACAATAAACCTCATTTGCCATGTAGTTGTCCACCCCATTATTTTATTGAGGTCTTCCTGTAAGGTTTCCACATCTTGCTATAAAGTTGTTGCCCTGCTTAGCTTTGTATCATCAACAAACACTGAGATCAAGCTATTTATACCAACCCCTATATTATTTATGAATAAATTAAACAGAATAGGTCCCAGGACAGACCCTTAAGGGACCCCACTTACATCACCAGACCTTTCTCAGTACTTGCTATTTATCACCATCCCTTGGACACGCCCCTGTAACCAGGTTTAAATCCAGGTACATACCTTATGGTCCAGAACTGATAGCAAATACACTATATCACCAAAAGTATTGGGACACCTGCTTTTTTTTTTTTTTTTTACGCACATGAACTTTAATGGCATTCCAATCTTCGTCCGTAGGGTTCAATATTGAGTTGGCCCACCCTTTTCAGCTATAACAGCTTCAACTCTTCTGGGAAGGCTGTCCACAAGGTTTAGGAGTGTGTCTATGGGAATGTTTGAGCAATCTTCCAGAAATGCATTTTGTGAGGTCAGGCACTGATGTTGGACGAGAAGGCCTGGCTCCCAGTCTCCACTCTAATTCATCCCAAAGGTTTTCTATCAGGCTGAGGTTGGGACTCTGTGCAGGCCAGTCAAGTTCCTCCACCCTAAACTCGCTCACCCATGTCTTTATGAACCTTGCTTTGTGCACTGCTGCGGAGTTACGTTGGAACAGGAAGGGCCCATCCCCAAACTGTTCCCACAAAGTTGGGAGCATGAAATTGTCCAAAATGTATTGGTATGCCGACGCTTTAAGAGTTCCCTTCACTGGTACTAAAGGGCCAAGCCCAACCCCTGAAAAACAACCCGAAAAGAGGGAGAAATGAGGGCGCTCTGGTGAGGTTGAATCCTTTGTAGCAGTGGAGAGATGGCACTAAAGGCAGCGCTTTGTAGAGAAAAAGCAGCTCTTGAGGGTCATAAAAGAAAGAGAAAGGTGCCTCTAAGTGCAGTAGTTAAAAGATTTATTACAGGCACAATGGGATTAAAAACACTTATGCCGCGTACACACGGTCTGATTTTCCGACAACAAATGTTCGATGGGAGCGTGTTGTTGGAAATTCTGACCGTGTGTAGGCTCCATCGGACATTTTCCGTCGGAATTTCCAACAAACAAAATTTGAGATCTGGATTTTCCAATCTTGTGTACACAATTCCGACGCACAACATTCCACGCATGCTCGGAATCAAGCAGAAGAGCCGCACTGGCTATTGAATTTCATTTTTCTCGGCTCCTCATACGTGTTGTACGTCACAGCGTTCTTGACGTTCGGAATTTCCGACAAGATTTGTGTGACCGTGTGTATGCAAGACAAGTTTGAGCCAACATCCGTCTGAAAAAAAACATGGACTTTGTTGTCGGAATGTGCGATCATGTGTATGGGGCATTACAAGAGAGTAAGAAGTCATCGGCATATAATGATTAGTCCTCATGCGGTAATCCTCGTCTGTCTGGGGGAGGGACAGAGCCAGCTGCAGCTGTCAGATTCCCTGGTGACGTGGATTAGCAAGGGGGTGAAGATGTGATGAGGCCAGGTGAAGGCGGTGGGCGGTAACGCATTTTGGAGCATGTGCGGCTCCTTCGTCAGACTTGAAAAACAACCCCACACCATAACCCCCCCTCCACCAAATAATGTGGACCAGTGCACAAAGCAAGGTCCATAAAGACATGGATGAGCGAGTTTGGGGTGGAGGAACTTGACTGGCCTCCACAGAGTCCTGACCTCAACCCGATAGAACTCCAACATCAGTGCCTGACCTCACAATTGCGCCTCTGGAAGAATAGACACACTCCTAAACCTTGTGGACAGCCTTCCCAGAAGAGTTGAAGCTGTTATAGCTGCAAAGGGTGGGCCAACTCAATATTGAACCCTACGGGCAAAGACTAGGATGCCATTAAAGTTCATGTGGGTATAAAGGCAGGCGTCCCAATACTTTCAGCAATATAGTGTATATCCCACCCACTTTTAGATGCCATTGTTACAAGATAATCAATGTTTTTCACTTTGCCTGTCACAGGTAGTGTTATGGCCGATCGGTGTATAGTTCCTCTTATACATTCTCTGATCTAGGTTTGCTTAGGTAACGTAAGACAACCAATGCAGTCATTTCAGTTCAATTGCCAATAAGAGCAAGGAAAAAAAAAAACCTACAATGCAATCGACTCACTTAACATCAACCTAAGGATAGCACTGCCTTTTAGCAGCATGTTGTTCTCGGCCCGTGTTCAGTAGGAACAATTTCTCAGAGGCGATGAGGGAGAGCAAGGCAGCTCATTAAAATGAATTCTAGGTTGGGAAATAAAGCTTCTCAGGCTGCCTGCGGCTGTTTGAGTAGGTAGGAGACGAAGAAGAACAATCACTCTCAATCAGCAATATAGACGTACGTATCATTAGTGCAAGTTGAAGAAGCCTCCTCACCCCCGGTACTTTGCCATAATCTGTGAAATGAAATAAAAATTCAAGGCATCGGTAATGTTCGACATCACCGACAAATTTTTATTTTTATATATTTTTTTTCGTAATAGAGTTATATAACTTTGATATTTATTTCCCTTTAAAAAAAAAAAAAAAGCAGATCAACTTCTCAGCAAAAACATTTTTCATAGCAAGAGCAAGTAGGATAACATGATACTAATATAATGAGTGATTTACTAGCTCGCCTTGAAATTTTTCTTTTTTTTTTTTTTTTTTTTCCTCCAGCTATTTCAGATAGAGCTGAAGTTCATTTAGTCAAGTTTGTAGAAACATACTGCCCGAGGTGACACATTGAATGGTCTAGAAAACTCATGGTCTCCAACAGGGAAAAAAAAAAAAATATGTATAAAAATTGTTAGTCAATATTAATCCAAGCAAGTGTTAATTTGAAGTAATGTTATTTTTTCTTGAGGCACAATGTGCACCAATCCTGTGACCTAATAAAAGATGGGAAAAATGGTGAAACATAATATTTAAAAAAAACATTAAAATATTAAAAAAACGAAAGAAATGGGAAACAAATACACGTCCTTAGGACTTTAGCATGCGTTATTATTTAAATTAAATTATTAGCTGCCCTTTGCCTAAATAAGACCCTCATTTTACTCCTACAGATTACGACCGCTGCAAAGCAAACCATCGCGAAGGCGTGGAAAACCCCACACCTAACTATCCTGGAAACAAAGAATAGAGTTATCAGAGCCATGATTCACGCCAAAATAGAAGCAATTCTCCTGGACAGGGTCAAAATATTTTGAACGCCTTTGGAAACCTTGGGTCGACCATTAACTGACCCCTGACTTTGACGATGCTCTACTGCTACCTTGAATAACCATATTGACCACTTTGTTTACCCATAGAGACTAGATCCACATCTCCTCTACCTTCCTCCCGGTGGAACCCTCTCCTTTTTTTTTTTTTTTTGACCTTCATCTTCTCTTTCCGAGCTGCCTTCCCCCTCTTTCTCTACCCCCCCTTCTCACCTCCTCCCTTCCTCCTTTTCCCCCTCCTCTCTTTAGCTCTAAATTTTTCAGCTCTAACCAACTTCAATGCTCATCATGTTGAAGCTAGGCATCTCTGTCTAACTACAATCTCCCTGAGTCAAGATCCATGAACGCTTGCAGGCCCATCACAGAATTTAACCTGTACCTGGTATGTGGACACTCAGACATCTGCTTCCTTGCAAACCTCAAGGTGACTTCTTCAGGAGTCACCGATAATTAACCACAGTTCTCAGAGACCAGAATGGTTCCCGGACCACACCTAACCATAATCCCCTGTACGTCCCTTAACTGGCCCGCATTGTGTAGTCATATGTTGCTTTGTCTTGCTTTACTGTTATTTTCTGTATGTTTTGTTGCACAGGGCTGCGTCCCTACTTCATCGTTGAGTTACTACTCTACCATTACCTCCCCTCATCCAGGGGGAAGATGTCTTTCAGATGTATTCTGTTGAAATTTCTTGGTTTTTACCTTCAATAAAAACTTGAACAAGGAAAATAGACCCTCATTTGAACCCAATACAAAGATTAGAGCGCCGCCCAAAGCTGCAATGTTTTCAATTCACACCTGCTGACGGGTACAGCTCCTAGGAGGCCCGTCTCGCCCGAATGGCTAGAAGCAGAAGATTGGAGCGCATGCTAAAACTGCCCAATTCTAAGACTTCAAAACAGGCTTCAGCTTTTCCTCCTCCTGGACCACTCCCCACTAATGCATTTCACCCACTCCTGGGCTTAGTCGTAGATGTCCAAGCCCAGGAGTGGGTGAAATGCATTAGAGGTGTGTGGTCTTAGAGGGGGAAAAGTTGAATCCTGCTTTGAAGTCTTAAAATTGGGCAGCTTCAGCGTGCACTCCTGTCTAGGGAGGTGCACAATGAAAAAATGTGTTTAGTTTCAGATTAATTCATAGTTACATAGTTAGTCTGGTTGAAAAAAGATGCAAGTCCATCCAGTTCAACTACTAAAAAGGAAAAAAAAATCATACAATCCCATATACACAATCCTATATCCACAGTTGATCCATAGAAAGGCAAAAAAAAAACAGGAAAGCATGATCCAATTTGCTCCAGCAGGGTAAATATTCCTTCCTGATCCCCCAAAAGACAATAGGATATTCCCTGGATCAACTTTACCTATAAATGTGTACCCAGTTATATTATGTACATTTAGGTAAGAATCCAGGCCTTTTTTAAAGCAATCTACTGAGCTGGCCAGAACCACCTCTGGAGGGAGTCTATTCCACATTTTCACAGCTCTTCACAGCTCTTACTGTAAAGAAACCTTTCCGTATGTGAGCTCTCTCTGCCCGACTAATGCATGTCCAGACCAGGCGGAGGTCTGGGACCTTGTTAGTCGACTTCTGATGGGGGAAAAATGTGATGGACTTTCACCCATTGTTGTTTGTGCTAATTACCCTGCTATTGTGTGAAGGAGTTCTGTGTTGATATTTATGATAATGTGTATTGTATAGTCAGTGAGCTAGAAGATGGCAAGTCCACCCTGAAAGGTCATATCTCTGAGTCACCAAGTCTGGGTAAATGATTAGTAAACTAGCTCATGTTAATTAGGTTTCTGGTTACAACTTGTATTGTCAGCCTGCTGTATATATTTGTGTGTCATCTCAAATAAAACAGTCCATGTTCAGCAACCAAATGAGTATTGTCTTGTTTTCTGGTTGTTAGCGGTTGGAATATCTGATATGTATATTCAGACTGGGAGGAAGCGGTATATGACGAAAGCACTTAAGCGGAGTGTGGGATGTTTCGTTACACTTTCCTCCTTGTGTATTCTTACCTCTTTGCTGCAGTGCTTTTTCTACCCTGACTACCATGAGTGGTTTGGCTGTGCTCACCTATGGGCGTCACTTGCTATTCTGTGGGATTTAATTTCCTTCCTTTCCATCACCTCCAGTCCCGCCTCCTAGTTTGCTTGCCCATATAAGACATGCTCAGTGTAGCCCACATTGCCTGAGCAACTCTCTGAGCTCTTTATCACTTGCTACTTGTATATCCTGTGACTGACTACCTGTGTACCAACCCCAACTTCGTTCACCATTTGTGCTTGTTTGCTGCCCGTCCTGACCTAGGCTTGTCTCTTGGATTTCCTGTTGTCTCCTGCTGTTTTACTCTACACATGCAAGTGGTCTCTGCATCCTCAACTGGGCGTACCTGGAGGGCCGCGACCTGGCTCCAGCTTGCTGAAAGTCCATCCCCACCATCTGGGGCTTAGACTCCGCACCACGGGAGCACCCCAAGTAGGCAATCTACAAGAGCTCACTACTACAGACGTTTGACAGGTGGCTAGTGAAGAAACCCATCCTTTCACGCACCACATTTCTTACAGCCGTATCCCTTTTCCAACCCCCTTCCTTCATCATAGCTATCAATTACTCCCATCCCGTGACTTCTCCTCCACATAAAAGCATCGGCTGATACATAGTTGTATGCAATCACCAAGTTTCTTCCCAATCTCCATAGTCCCACAATCTATGTCCAATTGTATGGCATTGGTTGCTCATATGAAAGAAGCCCAAAGCTTGTTTCAAAAAACTTTTCAGGGGTTGGAGTTAAACTTTAACATTGCCTGACAATACAAAAGAGGCTAGTGTGGCTGCACACCCCGAAACTTTATTATTGCATGGTTAGGCCTATTTCTGGACCCAGAGGTGACGCGATGGTTTCCAAGAGGTTAAGGTGCACACAAGGACCAGAGGAAAATCCAAAGAGGTAAGCTTAAGTATGTCCCCTGTACATCAAGTGGAACCTGGTGAATCTGAAATGGAAATAGAGGTGACAGGATACAATGATAGTCATCACTACAAGTATGCACTGGAAGAGGCGCAGGCCTTGAATGGTTTACCCTGACACTATTTTTTTTATAGTTACATAGTTGGTAAAGCTGAAAAAAGACACCAGCCTATCCAGTTAAACCTGTTTGGGTGTGTGTGAATGTGTTTATTTCAATAGTAAAAGGTATATCCCTGTATGTTGTGACCATTAAGATGCCCATCTAATAGTTTTTTAAAAACTATCTATGCTCCCTGCTGATACCACTGCTTGTGGAAGAAAATTCCACATCCTTACTGCTCTAACAGTAGAGCACCCCCTACAGTGATTATGGTAAAACCGCTTCTCTTCCAATTTCAATGAATGACCACATGTCTTTTTAAACTCCCTTTCACTGAAACATTTTTTTCCTATGCTAGGGTCACCAGTAAAATATTTATGTATCACTATCATGTCCCCTCTCAAGTGTCTCCTCTCCAGAGAGAAAACATTGCTTGTAGTCTTTCCCCATAGCTGAGGTCCTCCAGTCCCTTTATTAGTTTTGTTTGCCTATCTTTGAACTCTTTCCAGTTCCAGCACATCCTTCTTGAAGCCTGGTGCCCAGAACTGGACGGCATACTCAAGATGCAGCCGGACTAGAGTCTTGTAGAGTGGGAGAATTATCGTTTTATCCCTTGAGTAAATCTCCTTTTTGATGCATGCTAGTATTCTGCTTGCAGCAGCTTGGCATTGCATGCCGTTACTGAGCCTGTCATCTACTAGGACCCCCAGATCTTTCTCCATCCTGAATTCTCCCAGAGGTTCTCCCCCTAAGGAGTAATTTGCCTTTGTATTTTTGACATCCAAATACAATACCTTACATTTTTCAACATTAAACCTCATTTGCTGTGTTGTTGCCCCCCCAAGGTTTCCACATCCGACGCGTTTCCACGACCATTCCAAGTACTCACCATTAATCACCACCCTTTGGACATGCTCCTGTAACCAGTTTTCAATCCAGGTGCATACCCTATGGTCCACGCCAAAAGACCTCAGTTTATGGGGGGACTATCAAATGCCTTCGCAAAAAATCCAGATACATTACATCCACAGCCCTTCCTTTATCTAGATGACAGCTCACTTCCTCATAGAATGATAATAGATTGGTCTGGCATGAACAATCCTTCATGAATAGTTCCTGATTATTGCTAATCAGCAAAATCTTGGATATGGTCCCTTATCATCCCTTCCAGTAGCTTACATACTATTGATGTTAGGCTGACTGGCATGTGTTTTCCAGTTCTATATTTCTGCCCTTTTTTTAACCACTTCAAACCAGGCACTTTCACTTTTTAAATGACAATTGCGCGGTCATACAACACTGTACCCAAACAAATTTTTTATAATTTTGTTCCCTCAAATATATAAATAATGTTTTTCTTAGTTTCTGTTCTAAAATTTAGTAAAAAAGTAAATTTTCTCCTTCACTGATGGGCACGGATAAGGCAGCACCGATGAGTTGGCACCAATGAGATGGCACTGATGAGGTGGCACTGATGGGCACTGACGATATGCACTGATAGGCAGCACTGATAGGCACTGATAGGCGGCACTGATGAGTGGCACTGATATGCAGCACTAAAGGGTGCACTGATGGGTACTTATGGGTGGCACTGATGGGCGGCACTGCTGGGCACTGATAGGCAGCACTGTTGGGCACTAATGGGCACTGATAGGCAGCACTGATGGGCACTGGTGGCTGGCACTGATACATTGCACTGATAGGCATCACTGATGGCACTGGCAGGCATTTTTATCGGGCACTGATTGGCAGATGCTGGGCACTGATTAAGATATCCCTGGTGGTCTAGGGTGGCATACCTGGTGGTCCTGTGTGGTGGTCATCCCTGGTGGTCCTGGCGGTATCCCTAGTGGTCTCCTAGCGGTATCCCTAGTGGGGGGACTTCGCTAATAAACAATCAGCACAGACCCCTCCCTGTCAGGAGAGCCACCGATTGGCTCTCCTCTACTCGCGTCTGTCAGACACGAGTGAGGAAAAGCCAACAAACGGCTCTTCCAGTTTACATCGTGATCATCCGAGATTGGACATGGCTGATCTCATGGTAAAGAGCCTCTGTCAGAGGCTCTTTACCGAGATCGGTGTAGTGGAGTGTCAGACTGACACGCCCCCACCACAGACCGCCGCGTCGCGCACCCCCACGCTGGCAGTTATCCTGAAAGACGTCATATGAGGTCCAGTCAGGTTAACTGAACCACCGCCCGGCTGTCATTTTGCTATAGGCCGGGTGGGAAGTGGTTAAATATTGGCACCACATTGGCTTTTTCTCCAATCAGCTGGTACCATTCCAGTCAGTACCAGCGTTCTCATCTGGGGTTATACGAAAAATTTGGTCTCTCTATATGCAACATCTGCAAGTTGAAGGCAGTACCTGCTTGTGGTATTTACCAACTATTGGACAGCATGTCCTATTGGTTACTACTGAAGCGCTAATCGCTAACCTTTGATCGTGGTGGCAGACTACCCTCCCCATGTGCGTTTATAGATACCAACCCCCCGATGTCTATGGTTATCAACCATCGCTCTGTATAGGCCCTTTTCAGCTATTAATGATCTGTCTAAATTCATTTACACATGACCCCCCCACAACTTACTATCATATAAATGTATATGCTATATCTGTAAGCTCCTGAAGAAGCACAAGTGTGCGTGCAACATGTAGAGCAAACAATCGTCGCGTGACCTTTGATTGTGACTCAACTACTCCATGCACTTTATTACTTCTTGTGGATAGTGCTATTGTTTATACCTCATTATACTTACCATTCGCTAGATTTAAATACCATATTTGGAGGTGTTATCTGAGTCCCTAGGGTCAAGTATTTTATGTCATCGTTTGTATGATGTATGAATTTTGTATGTGCTGTACATAAACTTTTTAACTTTATCCAATTAAAAAATTCAAACTTTTATTCTAACGTGTGCCTATTTAATCCATCATTGTAACTCCTAGTCTTTTCTCAATTCCAGTCAGTACACTGTCGATAAAAATTAGGAACAATGGTCTAGCTATCACCTGACTGAGTTCCTCAAGGTTACCCTCGTGTGTAAGTCATCTGGTCCTTGTAACTTATTTATGTTAAGTTTTATAATTCTATTTCTGATACTGCCTTCTGTTAGCCATGAGGGTACATTCTGTGACGTGTTAACATTACAACCTTGGTTACAATGCATTTAAAAATGTAGCCTTCTCTTTGTCTTTTGTAACCAAATTCCCTTCATCGTCCTTTATGCGGCCAATATGCTCTGGCCTCACTTCTTTACTGTTAATGTATTGAAAAAAATTCTTAGGATTTTTTTTACTCTCCTCTGCTATGTGCCTTCAATCATAGCTGCCCTAATTGTGATCTTACATTTCTCATTGCATTCCTTGTATAATTGGAATGCTGACAATGACCCCTCAGGCTTGTATTTTTTGAAGGCCTTTTCTTTTGCTTTTATGTGGATTTTTACATTAGAGTTTAGCCACCCAGGTTTGTTTTATACTTATTGCTCGTTGGGATACACTGGCCAATATCTTTATTTAGTATGTTCTTGAAGCACTCCCATTTTTCCCCAGTATTCTTTGTTCCTAGAATTTTATCCCATTTAATATCATGTAGCATAGAGCGCAGCTTAGGGAAGTTGGCTCTTTTGAAATTCAGTGTACTAGTGTTCTCCTTGTGCTTCTTATTTCTGTGGTTTATGCTGAATGTAATCATCCTGTGATTGCTGTTTCCTAAGTTGAGCCGTATTTCCACATCCGTGAAATTGTATTTGTATTCTATACTGTTACTACTATGGAACTGTCTTTGGTAATATGGAGCTTCTTCGGAAGGTCATGTGCTTTTTGTCAGTGTAAGGATCTCCTATAGACATTGTGCAATTCATTCCGAATTACGAATTATCCAAAATAACGAACGCTGTCTCTAAACGAATGGAACGTATTGTGACTAATTAATAATAATAAATAATAATAATACAAACTTTTGTATTATTATTATAATTATTTATTATTACTAATATTTTACGTTGCACAAGTTTACATGCGGCATTCGTTATTTTGGATCATTCGTAACTTTGGATAAATTCGTGTTCGTTACGTTCACTAACAGCCAAATTTGAAAGGAAATTCCAATACCTATAATTTAATAGTTAGTTATTATTAGTTAGTTAGTTAATAGTTTGGATTTTCGAATTTTTGGATTTCTGAATTTGCGAATTTACAAATTTTCTAATTTACAAATTTACAAATTTACAAGTTTGCAAAATTATTAGTTATTATTAGTTAGTTAGTTAATAGTTTGGATTTACGAATTTGTGAATTTTTGAATTTGCAAATTTACAAATTTTTCGAATTTACAAATTTACAAATTTACAAATTTACGAATTAGCGAAATTTCTAATATACAAATTTGTGAATTTTTGAATTTACGCATTTGCGAATATTCGAATTCACGGATTTATGAATTTGCGGATTAACGAATTTTCGAATTTACAAATTTACGAATTCGCTAAAATTCAAATTTACGAATTTGCGAATTTTCGAATTTACGAATTTATGAATTTGCAAATTTTCGAATTTACAAATTTACCAATCTTCAAATTTACAAATTTACGAATTTGCGAAATTTCAAATGTACGAATTTTCGAATTTACGAATACCGTATCTAAACGAATGGAACATAACTAATTCAAATTTTTCCTAAGTTACCAATTTATTCAAAAAATAACGAATTTCAGTCATAAAGAATGACCCAAAAAACGAAAAAAAAAACAAAAAACGAATGAAACGAAAACAAACACATTTTTCGGCAGTGCACATGTCTAATCTCCTATTTATAAACAGAAGAAAAAAAATAAAGAGTTGTGTATCTTTCAGCTTCTCTCCTTATTAGGGATAGACAACATTTTCTTAAAGCAGAGGAAACCGTAATTGTTTTGTAGTTTTTTTAAAGTATACAAATCTGTTTAATCCACTGACACATTTGTGGAGTACAAAAAGTGCGATGGGCTGCAGAGAGACAGACTGCGTACACCGCAACAAGGTCGGCCCTGTAGATGCGTGAGCTGCGCACATTGCTGCCCTTGGCACAGCGGCAGTGTACTTCTGCTTGGCTTTATCTTATAAATTGCACAGCGGGCCCCAGAGATCGACTTTTCGTTTGTATTCCTCTCATATCACATAAGTGATCTATAGAGTAACTGCTCCTGACTGCGAGGCCAAAACTGACGAAAGTGGTTGCTGCTGCTTTTCCTGACTTCTGGAGAAAGTAATAATGTTTGAAAGGCGGTTAATGAATTATTGCGGGGGAAAAAAAATGTAAAAAAAGTAGAGGTTCTGAGCGGGGGGGAAGAAATATTGAAAATACACATTTAAAATACATCCATAAGGAAGGTACAGATGATAAACAATGAAAATAAAAAATAAAATAAAGAAAAAACACAAACAAAAATAAAATATTTATCTATATATTTTATATAAATGAATACTGGTATTGGGATTTGAGCTATTTTTTTTAACCAATTAAGGACCCCAAGGATCTGCTCCTTTAATGACCAGGCCATTTTTTTTTTTTTTGCAATACGGCACTGCGTTGCTTTTAACTGACAATTGCGCGGTCGTGCGACGTTGTACCCAAACAAAATTGATGTCCCTTTTTTTCCCACAAATAGACTTTCTGGGGGAAAAAATGCCTCGCAAGGCTTAAGAAAGAAAGAAATTCGATTTTAAAAAAAAAAATAAAATCAATGAAAGTAAAACAATATTGGGGGTTTTTTTTGTTTATTTTTTTTTTAATTGTTGTTTATTTTCAATTTATATAATAAAAAATAAAAAAAAACCCCAGAGGTGATCAAATACCTCCAAAAGATAGCTCTATTTCTGTGAAAAAAATTATATAAATTTAATTTGGGTACAGCATTGCATGACCGCCAGAATACATTTTGGCCAGGATTTATGAAGAAATTCGATTTTTTTAGATATTTTATTTAAAAAAAAAAATATGTCTTATAGCAGAAAGTAAAAAAATATAGTTTTTTTTTTCTCTCTCAAAATGTATGTTTTTTTTCCGTTTATATAATAAAAAATAGAAAACCCAGAGGTGATTAACTACTTAAGGACTGGAAGAATTTGCTCCCTTAATAACCAAGCCATTTTTTGCGATACGGCACTGCGTCGCTTTAACTGACGGTTACGCGGTCGTGCGATGTTGCACCCAAACAAAATTGACATTCTTTTTTTTCCTACAAATAGAGCTTTATTTTGGTGGTATTTGATCACCTCTGCGTTTTTTTTCTTTGCGCTATAAACAAAAAAATAGCGATAATTAAAAAAAAAAAACAATATTTTTTACTTTTTGCTATAATAAATATCCCCCCCAAAAATGTTAAAAAAACAAATTTCTTCATTGGTTTAGGCCAATATATATTCTTCTTGATATTTTTGGTAAAAAATGTTATTCTATTCTAGTGTGTTGTTTTTTTTCTATTTTATTCTATTCTGTTATACTATTTTATTTCCTCTTCTATTCTAATCTATTCTTTTCTATTCTGATTGAATTTTAGTTTATTCTATCTGAAATTCAAATTTCAGAAGAAGGTTATGTTATTTCTATTTTATTCTACAGTATTCTATTGTGTTGTCCTATTCTTTTCTATACTATTCTTTTTTTACTCTATTCCTTTATTTTCTATTCTATTTTAATCTTTTATTTTTTATTCTGTTCTTTTTTATTCTTTTACTCTATTCTTTTCTATTCTATCCCTTTATTTTCTATTCTATTTTCTTTTCTATGCTTTTATTTTCTATTCTGTTTTACTATTCTATATTCTATTCTTTTCTTTTCTATTCTATTCTATTATTGTATATTCTATTCCTTTATTTTCTATTTTTTCTAATTCTGATCTTTTATTCTCTATTCTGTTTTGTTCTGCTTTACTCTATTCTTTTCTATTCAATTTTATAGGCTATTATTTTCTATTCTATCCCTTTATTTTCTATTCTATTTTTTTCTATGCTTTTATTTTCTACTCTATTCTGTTTTACTATATATTATATTATTTTCTATTCTTTTTTTTGTTCGGATTCGTTTAAATTCGTTACTATTGTAGTTTGGAAATTCGGATACATCCGAATTTTTGAATAACGAAAAATCGTCTGAATTTTTGATACGGACCGAAACGAGCAGGAAATGTGTACTACATGGGAAGTCAAACACTGAATACATTAAACACTTGGCAAACAGGAGCTCAGAGAACTAGGAAGTTGCTCAGGCAACGTGGGCTGCACTGAGCATGTCCAAATATAGGGAAGCAAACTAGGAGACGGCCCAGGAAGTGATAGAAAGGAAGGAAATATAAACGCACAGTATAGCAGATGACGCCAATAGGTGAGCAAAGAAGCCAAACAACACATGTGAAAAGAATCAGATGTCTAGTAGAGCCACTGCAGCAAGGAGGTAAGAATTACGCAGGCGGAAAACTGCAGGCTAAACCGTGACAGATGGTGGTCATGTGACCACTTAAAAAAAATTTAAAAAATGTGTAGCAACCTCTAGCTAGTGTGCTAGTTTTAGTGATAATGTAGGTAAATTTAGCCTGGCTGGGTTGAATCTGGGTCAGGGTGAGTGAGCCAGGGAGACTGGATGACTCATCGGGCAGCACCTTTGGTACCTCCCCCTGCTTGCTGGAACCTTGGAGAAGCTTCCAGAAGAATGGGAGAGATGTTTGGAGAAGCTGCCTGGAGTATTGAGGAGGGCCCTAGCCATTTCCCAGCAAATGGGCTGGCAGGGGGTAGGCCCCTCTTAAATACTCAGTGTCATGCCAGCAGGGGCAGTGGAGTTTGAGTGGAAGCTAGAGATGGAGTGCGGAAGAGGCTGTCGTTGGCCCTTGAGGCCTGGGGACCTCGGGCCTGGGGTTTGGGTGTTGCCGGGATTCTCTTACAACACACGGAGGAGTCCTGTCCGGAGGCACAGGAGCAAGAGTGAGGACAGCAGGAGCCCGTGAGCATGTCCAGGAGGTCTCCAGGAGAAGTCAGCTGGGTGGACTGGTGAGTGCGCAGTCTTGGAGGACTGTGGAGAAGTAGTCAGGAAGGCTAGTGAAAGGGGCTGCTGCAGCCAGGAGGTCTGGAAGAGCCTGAAGTAGGTGTACTGGGATCAGTGACTACCAGCTGTCTGAGAGGACTGTAGAGAAGTAGCCAGAAGGGCTATTGAAAGGGACTGCTGCAGCCAGGTGGGCTGGCAGAGCCTGAAGAGGTGGTGCTGAGATCAGTGACCAAGGGAGGAAGTGCAGTGAAAGTGCTAGTGGTGTCAACCCAAAGTTCTCAAGTATAGGGGATCTCAGTCCCTGCCTGTAAAGGGCCATTCCTACAAACCTTTCCTTAGGGTGACACCACCTGAAGAGGTGGTGCTGGGATCAGTGACCACAGGAGGAGGAACAAAGAAAGTGCTAGTGATGTCAACCCCGACGTTCTCAAGGATAGGGGCCCACAGTCCTTGCCTGTAAAGGGCCATTCCTGCAAACCTTTCCTTAGGGTTACACCACCTGAAGAGGTGGTGCGAAGATCCGTCACCATGGGAGGAAGTGCAGTGAAAGTGCTAGTGGTGTCAACCCAACGTTCTCAAGGATAGGGGCCCGCAGTCTCAGCCTGTAAAGGGCCATTCCTACAAAGTTTTCCTTAGGGTGACACCACCTGAAGAGGTGGCGCTGAGATCAGTGACCACGGGAGGAAGTGCAGTGAAATTGCTAGTGGTGTCAACCCAACGTTTTCAAGGATAAGGGCCCGCAGTCCCTGCCTGTAAAGGGCCATTCCTACAAACGTTTCCTTAGGGGGACACCACCCGAAGAGGTGGCGCTGAGATCAGTGACCACAGGAGGAAGTACAGTGAAAGTGCTAGTGGTGTCAACCCAACGTTCTCAAGGATGGGGCGCACAGACCCTGCCTGTAAAGAGCCATTCCTACAAACCTTTCCTTAGGGTGACACCACCTGAAGAGGTGGCGCTGAGATCAGTGAGCACAGAAGGAAGTGCAGAGAAAGTGCTAGTGGTGTGAACCCAACGTTCTCAAGGATGGGGCCCACAGACCCTGCCTGTAAAGGGCCATTCCTACAAAGCTTTCCTTAGGGTGACACCACCCAAGGAGGTGGTGCGGAGATTAGTGACCACGGGAGGAAGTGTAGTGAAAGTGCTAGTGGTGCCAACCTAACGTTCTCAAGGATAGGGACCCGCAGTCCCTGCCTTTAAAGGGCCATTGCTAAAAACCGTTCCTTAGGGTGACACCACCTAAAGAGGTGGCACTATCAGTGACCACAGGAGGAAGTGCAGTGAAAGTGCTAGTGGTGTCAACCCAACATTCTCAAGGATAAGGGCCCACAGTCTCATCCTGTAAAGGGCCATTCCTACAAAGTTTTCCTTAGGGGGACATCACCTGAAGAGGTGGCGCTGAGATCAGTGACCACGGGAGGAAGTGCAGTGAATGTGCTAGTGGTGTCAACTCGATGTTCTCAAGGATAGGGGCCCCTGGGTCCCTGCCTGTAAAGGGCCATTCCTACAAACCTTTCCTTAGGGTGACACCACTGAGGATCTGCAAGAAAGTTTGTACAGGAGGCAGATATAGACTGTATATAGTTGAAGTTTCCCTGAAGAGTTCCTTGCTGATAAGTCAAGTGGGCATCCCATAAACATCCCTATCCAAGTTTATTAACCCCTAAATAAAAACACAATTTTTACCATGACGGGGGGTTTCCTCTAATCGTTTTTCTTTTTTTGGTCCATCTCCTTTTTTTTCCCTCCCCTAGCTCTTTTAGATAAACGCATTGGCCAAAATAACAAATATTCAGATGTAGTTGCAAGTAGGGAGCTTTGCAATTACCTTCTGTCTCCAATCCCCGCTGAGTTGTTATTATTCGGGGTGACAATAGCGAAAATCTCTTTTTTTTTTTTTGCCCCCCCCCGATCCGTTTGATGAAATGAACTTATATAGGCCATGTCCCACCTTTTTTCTTTGTGCCCCTGCTGTTTGCGCCGGGCTTATCATTTGTTATTGAAGCCGGGCCTGCGATGGAACGAGATCTCATTAAATGCCAGATAAACAGCGGAGGCCTCTTTGTGAAATATAATATGCATAGATAGACAATAGACACCTCAGTTCTAATTAAAGCGCCGAGCGACCCGTCTTCATCTGAGCGCCATTAAATTGAAAGGTATTTTACTGAATGCCCACCAGGCTTCTCCTCATCATTTATTTAAACAACCCACACCTCTTCTGGAATTCAAAGGAGATTGACTGACTAATGAAGAACAAGAACCCGAGGAATGACTACGCTTGGAAACAAAATTGATGTATTTAAATACAATAGTACGTAAGCTGGAGCAAATTAAATTTTGAAAATGGGATCAATAAACACTTAGGGTTGAGTTTTAAAATACATTTTGCATAGCCGTTCTTCCATTGAAACTGCATGTAAATGTATTCTGTGCGAGCGGGCCAAAATTACATTTTCTCAGGCTGTGTAAATGTGAAAAATAACACATCATGGCCACTAGATGGTGCTGAGGAGCATATTTATTTTCTATAATAGTCAGCGCCATCTAGTGGCTCTATTGCATTTTGAATGTGTGTGTGGAAAATAGCACATTATGGCCACTAGATGGCACTAAGGAGCATTCTTTTTTCTTATGATAGTCAGCGCCATCTAGTGGCCATACCGCATTATGGCCACTGGACAGAGCTGGCTATTATAGAAAAAAAGTGTGCTCCTCAGTGCCACCTAATGGCCACAATGTGCTATTCCCCATCTAGTTCAGTGAACTTCAAAGAATAATTAAAATAAATTTCCATAGCAGTTCTTCCATTGAAACTGCATGTAAATGTATTGTGTGTGGAGTGGGCCAAAAATCAATTTTCTCAGGCTATAGTTTCTGCAATTCGAATGTGTGAATGTGAAAAATAACACATTATGGCCACTAGATGGTGCTGCGGAGCATATTTATTTTCTATGATAGTCAGTGCCATCTAGCGCCATAATGCAGTATGACCACTAGATGACGCTGACATAAGAAATAAGAAAGCTCCTCAGTGCCATCCAATGGCCATAATGTGTTATTTGACACACACGCATTCAAAATGCAATATAGCCACTAGATGGTGCTGAAGAGCATATTTATTTACTATAATAGTCAGCGCCATCTAGTGGCTGTATTGCATTTTCAATGTGTGTGTGGAAAATAGCACATTATGGCCATTAGATGACACTGAGGAGCATTCTTTTCTCTTATGATAGTCAGCGCCATCTAGTGGCCATACTGCATTATGGCCACTGGACAGAGCAGACTATCATAGAAAAAAGTGTGCTCCTCAGTGCCACCTAATGGCCACAATGTGGTATTCCCCATCTAGTTCAGTGAACTTCAAAGAATAGTACATAAGCTGCAGCAAATTAATTTTTGAAATAAGATTAATAAACACTTATGGTTGAATTTTAAAATAAATTTCCATAGCAGTTCTTCCATTGAAACTGCATGTAAATGTATTCTGTGCAAGTGGGCCAAAATCTAATTTTCTCAGGCTCTAGTTTCTGCAGTTCGAATGTGTGAACGTGTAAAATAACACATTATGGCCACTAGATGGTGCTGAGGAGCATATTTATTTTCTATAATAATCAGCACCATCTAGTGGCTATATTGCAATTTGAATGTGTGTGTGGAAAATATCACGTTATGGCCATTAGATGGCACTGAGGAGCGTTCTTATTTCTTGTGATAGTCAGCGCCATCTAGTGGCCATACCGCATTATGCCCACTGGACAGAGCAGACTATCACAGGAAAAAAGTTTTCTCCTCATCTCCATCTAGTTCAGTGGACTTCAAAGAATAGTACATGGCAAATTACATTTTCAAATAAGATCAACATAAATTTAGTGTTGTATTTTCAAATAAATTTGCATAGCAGTTCGCCCATTAAAATGACATGTTAATTCATTCTGTGCGAGTGGGGCAAAATCAAATGTTCTCAGGCTCTAGTTTCTGAAATTCAAATGTGTGCATGTGGGAAATAACACATTATGGCCACTAGATGAGGCTGAGGAGCATATTTATTTAGTCAGCGCCATCTAGTGGCTATATTGCATTTTGAATGCGTGAGTGTGAAAAATTGCACATTATGGCCATTAGATGGCAGTGAGGAGCACTCTTATTTCTTAAGATAGTCAGCGCCATCTTCTGGCTATACTGCATTTCGGCCACAAGACAGGGCTGACTATCAGAGGGAAAAAAGTGTGCTCCTCAGTGCCACCTAATGGCCATAATGTGCTATTCCCCATTTAGTTTAGTGAACTTCAAGAATTGGACATTAACTGTAGCAAATTACATTTTGAAATAAAATCAACAGACCCTTAGGGCTTTATTTATAATAAATTTGCATAGCAGGTCGCCAATTGAAATCACATGAAAAAAATTAATTCCGTGTGAGTGGGGGAAAAAAATCAAACGTTTTCAGGCTATATTTTCTGCAATTCGAATGTGTGAATGTGGAAAATAACCTATTATGGCCACTAGAGGTGTTGAGGAGCATATTTATTTTCTATGATAGTCAGCGCCATCTAGTGGCTCTATTGCATTTGGAATGCGCGAGTGTGGAAAATTGCACATTATGGCCACTAGATGGCAGTGAGGAGCACTCTTATTTCTTATGATAATCAGCGCCATCTAGTGGCTCTATTGTAATTTGAATGTGTGAGTGTGGAAAATTGCACATTATGGCCACTAGATGGCAGTGAGGAGCACTCTTATTTCTTATGATAGTCAGCGCCATCTAGTGGCTCTATTGCAATTTGACTGTGTGAGTGTGGAAAATAACACATGGCCACTAGATGGTGCTGAGGAGCATATTTATTCTCTATGATAGTCAGCGCCATCTAGTGGCTATATTGCATTTTGAATGTGTGAATGTGGAAAATAGCATATTATGGCCACTGGTTGTAAACAATGGACGGTTTCCTTTCATGCCATTCATTGAGTACAATTGTGTTGCTAGCTGTGATTGGTGGACCCCACGGCGTTTTTTTTTTTCCTTTTAATTTGGCGCGGGATTTACCTTAAAATCCATCCCAGACTCCAAGGTCCTGGTAAGGATTGGGGGGGAGGACCCCTAAGCCTTTTTTTTTTAACCACTTGCTGACCAGCCACCGCAGCTTTACTATGGCAGAATGGCACGGCTGGGTAAAATGATGTTATTTTAGGTTGTTTCACTCTGTGGCCACTAGAGGCACGCGCTGAAGCGGTTAAGAGAAGAGAGAGCAGCGCCATCTAAGTGTAGCAGAGAGGTACAGATACTGCCATTACAGTACCTCTCTGCTACACTTAGATGGCGCTGCACTCTCTCTTTTCCCTTCCCTTTGCAGAGTGCCATCTAGAGTGCCGCTGCGGCGCTGCCACTGTTTGAGCTCACTGGACTCTTTTTGACCCCAATTGACAGTTTCTATGCTCCTTTTAGTCCTTCACCATCTTGGACTGTTTGCTTTTAGTGCGCTGGATTTCCCCTGTTCGGCAAATTCGGCAATTTTTTTTCTTTTTTCATTCCGCTGTCAGCGGTGAACATCCCACCAAACGCACGAAAAATTCGGACTTTCGGTGAACACCCCGAACGGGCGATGTTCGGGCTCGCTCGCTCGTTCCTATGTGTGATCACATCACCGGACATTTTTTTAAAAATAAATACACCCCTTGAGTTTTTTGAACAAAAGGTTCCCCCCCAAACCCAACGGATCGCACCGATCACCGACGGGATGAGTTTTTCTATTAAATTTTCTTCTCTCTAATCATGATTTATCACGTACTAATCACCCATCCATCAATCGGCGGTCCAATGTTTCCGCCGTACACCTGCCGTAGGAAACCCGAGCCAGTTCCCTCCCCTGATTATGATGTATCTTTCCAAAGTGTTTATTTCCACTAAACAAAATGTCTTTTAAAATTCACAAACACATAAATTCATGCAAATCCGAAACTGCTGGAAAAATAATTTCTTAGGGAACAGCTTATGTAGTCGCTTTTTTTTTTAAAGCAGCAAAAAAAACGATCAGCTTGTAAAACAGCAGATGGTCCCGTATCTGCATACATCTCAGTGGCATCAGCACAATCCTCTTCTAGGAATTAATGCAGTGAAGGACAAAAGACAAAAAAAAAATACTTTTCTAGTGTTAAATCTCTTGATGTTTGTGCTGAAATTTTTACCTAAAAAAAAAAAAAAAAATGCTACATAAAACAGCAAAATCCTTCCTAAAAACCAACAAGCTCGTTGTATGATCGTATGATCGTTTTTTTTTTTTTTTTCTTTTGCATAAAATTTGCATTTTTGCTGGAAATTTCCTCAAACGGTTTTATATATTTTTTGGAAAGCAGAATTAACCACTTCAGCCCCGGAAGGTTTTCCTTCTTAATGACCAGGCCATTTTCTTGCGTCTCAGCACTGCGTCACCTTAACTGACAATTGCGCGGTCGTGCAACGCTGTACCCAAACAAAATTGACATCCCTTTTTTTCCCCCCACAAATAGAGCTTTCTTTTGGTGGTATTTGATCACCTCTGCGGTTTTTATTTTTTGCTAAACTAATAAAAAAAGACAGAAAATTTTGAAAAAAATTTTTTTTTTCGTTTCTGTTATAAAACTTTGTAAAAAAAAGTAAGTTTTCTCCCTCACTGATGGGCACTGATAAGTTGCACTGATGGGCACTGGTTTGGCGGCACCAATGAGGTGGCACCAATGTGATGGCACTGATAGGTGGCACTGATGGGCACTGATAGGCGGCACTGATGGGTGGCACCAATGTGATGGCACTGATGGGTGGCACTGATATGCAGCACTAATGGGCATTGATATGCAGCACTGATGGGCATTGATAGGCAGCACTGAAGGGCACTCATAGGTGGCACTGGTGGACACTGATGGGCACTGATAAGGCGGCACCGATGAGGTGGCACCAATGTGATGGCACTGATATGCAGCACTGATGGGCATTGATATGCAGCACTGATGGGCATTGATAGGCGGCACTGAAGGGCACTCATAGGTGGCACTGGTGGGCACTGATGGGCACTGATAAGGCGGCACCGATGAGGTGGCACCAATGTGATATGGCACTGATAGGTGGCACTGATGGGCACTGATAGGCGGCACTGATGGGTGGCACCAATGTGATGGCACTGATGGGTGGCACTGATATGCAGCACTGATGGGCATTGATATTCAGCACTGATGGGCATTGATAGGCGGCACTGAAGGGCACTCATAGGTGGCACTGGTGGGCACTGATGGGCACTGATAAGGCGGCACCGATGAGGTGTCACCAATGTGATGGCACTGATGAGGTGGCACTGATGGGTGGCACGGATATGCAGCACTGATGGACATTTAAGACGGCACTGAAGGGCACTCATAGGTGGCACTGGTGGGCACTGATGGGCACTGATAGGCAGATTTTATCTTTTTGCACTATAAACCAAAAAAGACTGACAATTTTGAAAAAAAACAAAAACTATATTTTTTACTTTTTACGAAAATCCGGAAATTTGGAAATTCGAAAAACAAGAAAGAAAATCCGAAAATTCAAAAGGACGAAAATCCAAAAATTCAAAAAAATAACTAACTAACTAATAATAACTAACTATTAAATTATAGGTATTGGAATTTCCTTTCAAATTCGGCTGTTAGTGAACGCAATGAATACGAATTTATACAAAGTTACGTGTTATCCGAAATAATGAATGCCGCATCTAAACAAATGGAACGGAAAGAATTAACCACTTCAGCCCAGGAAGGATTTACCCACTTCCTAACCAGGCCATTTTTTTCGATACGGCACTGCGTCGTTTTAACTGACAATTGCGCAGCCGTGCGACGTTGTACCCAAATAAAATTGACGTCATTTTTTTGCCCACAAACAGAGCTTTCTTTTGGTGGTATTTGATCACCTCTGCAGTTTTAATTTTTTGCGCTCTAAGCAAAAAAAGAGCAAAGATTTTGAAAAAAACAAAATTTTTTTTACTTTTTGCGGAAATAAATATCCCCAATTTTTTTTAAAAAAACAACAAAATTTCTTCAAAATGTTGGAACCTAAAATTCTCATTCTTTACAGGTCATCCATCACGTACAAGTTTGGAGGCTGAGGTGCTGAGAGGGCTCCCCTGGAGATGGTACAGGGAGTGGCGGTACCCAAAGAAGCTCGGTTTGCCAGATGCTGCTGCAGTCAGGAGAGCTGATCACCGGGAGTCGGCTGTAGCAGACTGGAAGCACTTGAAGAGCAGGTGTGCTGAGGTGCTTGGTAGAAAGGAAACTGGGAGCCAGGCCAAAGGTCATATATGGTGGATCAGTCAGGCAGCGGGAACTGGAACAAGCTGGGGTCATACATGGGAGACAGCAGGAGCAGAGTCAAAAGTACAAGCCAGAGGTCAAACCAGAAAATCAGGAAGCAGGGTCAGGGCAAGCTGGGTCGGGAAAAGGAAGTCCAAGAATACGGGATACAGAGGAACAGCAGGTTTAAATGGGCCAGTTGGTGCCAGCATCTGTCACGCCATCCGTGGCGCTATTGTGCACGTGCGTAAGCCTGTTTGCGTCGTCGCTCATCTATGTGCGCCGGATCGTGATGCGTGCACCAGTACGTACAGAGGTTCTCCATAGGCGTTCATGCTGGATATGGACAGCGTTGCCAGCAGTGGCGGCCTGTCCATAGAGGGTGCATGGGCGCCGCCTCCCCTAGCTATGCGTCCGGCCCCCTAATCTACATATGAGTGGCTCCGGACCATGGAATCCAATGCGAGGTGGGTGTTTTTTTTTAAGCACCTGTTTAGAGCCAGAGGCTTTAATAGGCTTCAAAAAAGGGTGGCCTTGGAACTCAGAGCATTGCGCTCCGAGGCCACCCAGTTGTGTGACCATAGTGAATGAATTTTCATTATTATCTCACTAAAGTTCCTCCCCGCCAATCAGGAGGCAGTGCTGTGTGACCTGTTTCCCAATTGGCCAAAGCGTCAGGCGATCCTATAGGATGCCTAATGCTTTGGTGGAGTAGACACACGGCGGAGGAAGCTGGAGGAGCGGACACCAAAGCCGCTGCGGCCGCTGCCTGCCCTCCAGGAGAGGAGGAGAGGACACCACAGCCCCGTCACCCAAGCGGGTAAGTGCCGGACTGCCCGAGGGTGGTGTTGTTTGTTTGCCACCCCCTCAAAAGAAGAACCCACCAGCCACCACTGATTGCCAGTCCTTCTGCAGCCATTTCCCTGACATTATCAGTTTCTCTTTAAAGTGGTTGTAAAACCTTCCATATACCCAGAGACGTTCAAACACACAAACAGGAATGACGGCAACTCTGCAGATTCCATCTTTATTTGTCATGAACCATGAATCAGACATAAACATAAAATGCAGTGAAAATCACACCTTTTACTATAGTGGTAAAAAGGGTACAAGTAGTAAACTTAGTCAAAACATAGTCAGGGTTTGGTAATCAAAGCGGGTAGTCAATGAAAGCCAATAAATCAGGAAGCCAGAGATCAGCGTAGTCAGAGGCAGCAAACAGAATCAGGAACCAGAAGGGACGTCAGCTAGGAAACTCTTTAACAGGAACACAGCAGAGAGTCTTCAGATATGTTGACCAAGGCAAAGGCATGGGAGAACTGAACCAGGCAGTTTAAATAGCCAGAAGGGGCTGGCTGACGAGCAGAAAATGATCACCAGGTGAGGCACTGTGGAACGATGAGTGCTGCCAATAAACCGACAGCCGAGTACTCAGATAGGAGGGCTGAGCCCAGCTCTGACATTATTGTAACGTGACCATGTTAAAAGTAACGACTTACGCGTTTTGGCAGCAAGCCTCATTAACAGCTCGATTAAAATGAAAAACACAACACATATATACATACAAAATATTTGTAAAAAGATAATGAGATCCACTCCCACTCATTAGATAATTTAATCAATTATCAGTAAATGAGAGACACCGCTGCAGGTGTGCGGTCTCTAGGGAGTGATACCTTACAAAACATATCATGATGGTGTTGCAGTCAATGGATAAGCAATATGGATCTTAGCAAAGACAAAATAAAATAAACATATAGAACACATCACAAAGCAGAATACAACACAGACATGCAATCAATGGAGGAAAAGGTCAACATCATACCGAAAATTCACGCCGGACAGTATTCTGGTCTGGAGGTTAAAAATCCACCAGACCTCTCTTTCTAGAAGTCTGCGGTGTATGTCTCGTCCGCAAAGTCGACTTTTAACCTTTTCTAGACCATAAAAAAAAGGATGACATATTACCAGAATGTAGATGTTTGAAATGAATGTTTGGACCCATTGGATAGTCCTTTATCACTAAGATAGGATGGTTAATCTAAGATGGTAATATTCACTTATTCGTGTCCTGAGGGGTCAGATAGTGCACCCCACATATTGTAACTTACAGGAAGTGCATTCCACAGAGCACTGGAGGCCGGTGGGAGGCCGGTCGGCTGGGTCTGGTGCACTTACCCAATCTATGGTGGGCAGCGCTTCACCGGTGAGTCTACAGCTTGTATAACTTTTTTTTTTGCTGTCCCCTGAAAATAACTCAACACACAGCCAATAATGTCTAAACCACTGGCAACCAGGGGAGGACTAATAACTCATGGGGCCCACGGGCTATAGGAGATTATGGGGCCCCCAGGCAATCAGTGGTTATGGGGCCACACAGTATACACACACACAGTATACAATCACACAGTATCTATACATACTGTCCCTGGTTTTACTGAGGCTGGCAACCCTGATGGGGCCCCCTAGTGGCCCAGGGCCCTTTGGGCAGTGCCTGAGTCGCTCAATGGTCAGTCCGCCCCTACTGGCAACAATTGTGAGTACACCCCTAAGTGAAAATGTCCAAATTGGGCCCAAAGTGTCAATATTTTGTGTGGCCACCATTATTTTCCAGCACTGCCTTAACCCTCTTGGGCATGGCATTCACCAGAGCTTCACAGGTTGTCACTGGACTCCTCTTCCCCTCCTCCATGACGACATCACGGAGCTGGTGGATGTTAGAGACCTTGTGCTCCTCCACCTTCTGTTTGAGGATGCTCAATAGGGTTTAGGTCTGGAGACATGCTTGGCCAGTCCATCACCTTTACCCTCAGCTTCTTTAGCAAGGCAGTGGTTGTCTTGGAGGTGTGTTTGGGGTCGTTATCATGTTGGAATACTGCCCTGCGGCCCAGTCTCTGAAGGGAGGGGATCATGCTCTGCTTCAGTATGTCACAGTACATGTTGGCATTCATAAATTGATTTGTACACACAGATAGCATGTCACCTCATTTTGCATTTTGATCCCCACGTTTTCAGCTACAAAACCAGAAGACATTACTCTCCTGTTTCACAAAAGAGCCAGACATCAATGACTATAAAAAATAATGCATCAACTTTGTGCTTAATGAAACGGAACATTTGAGGCAGACAATCTGCTCCTCTAGACGGTGCATCTGTTTCGACTTTGTTCTCCTGAGTCAGTCAGCATAGTGCCTAGAAAATGTTCAGCGTCGCACATCATATTCCAACAAGGGCGACAGTACTCCAGGGTGGCATTCCAAAAAAAAAAAAAAGAACGATGATGCCCAACAGCTTTTTGAAATATTTTTTTAAAGACAATCATCTTAAAGTGGAACTATGGCCAAAATAAAAAAAAAAAGGTCTATATGTGATGTGATGTAGCTTCCCAGTAGCATCAACCAAAGTTTTTGGTTTTATTAGTCACCCCCCCACCGCAACATAGTTTTATTATCTGTTGCTCCTGCCACAGGTGACAACTATATTTATTCTGCAGTATAATTGCACAGCAGCGTTGACACCCATTGGGTTGCCCATGACGTCATGGACCTAATATGGTTAATGATGCCTCCTGGGAGACCCTTGTATATATGAGCTGTCATCCACCAGACTTGTCAGTAGGCTGGGGTTAAGTGACGGGACCAGATGTGCATCGGTGGTTGACATTTTTTTTTTTGCTTTTGGTGGGCTTTGTTTGGGCATTGAGATCGACGTGGATCTCCATCAATGGACAATGTGATTGACTGTGAATGTACATTATGGGAATTTTTTTTTTTAATTATTATTATTAAAGGATTTGTCAAAAGTTTGTGGTTTTTTTTTACCACTTCAGCCCGGAAGGATTTTCCCCCTTCCTGACCCAGGCAATTTTTTGCGATACGGCACTGCGTCGCTTTAACTGACAATTGCGCGGTTGTGTGACACTGTACCCAAACAAAATTGACGTCCTTTTTTTCCCACAAATAGAGCTTTCTTTTGGTGGTATCTGATCACCTCTTCGGTTTTTATTTTTTGTGCTATAAACAAAAAAAAGAGCGACAATTTTGCAAAAAACACGTTTGTGATATATTTTTAAATATCCAAAATTTAAAAAAAACAAAAAAAACAAAATTTTTCCTGAGTTTAGGCCGACATGTATTCTTCTACATATTTGGTAAAAAAATCGCAATAAACGTATATTGATTGCTTTGCGCAAAAGTTATATCGTCTACAAAATAGGGGATAGATTTATTGCATTTTTATTATTATTATTTTTTTTTTACTAGTAACGGTGGCGATGTGCGATTTTTATCAGGACTGTGACATTGCGGCGGACAGAGCAGACACTTTTGACACTATTTTGGGACCATTGTCATTTATACAGCGATCAGTGCTAAAAATAGCCACTGATTACTGTATAAATGACTCTGGCAGGGAAGGGGTTAACACTAGGGGGCGATCAAGGGGTTAACTGTGATCCCTAGGTGTGTTCTAACTGTAGGGGGGTGGGACTACTTAGTATGAACACACAATCTCTCTCCTCTCCCCTGAGAGAACCGGGATTTGTGTGTTTACACACACAGATCCAGGTTCTCGCTCTGTCACGAGCGATCGCTGGTGCCCGGCGGTCATCGTGCCCGCCAGGCACGTGCATCGGCTCCAGGGACACGCGCGCGCCTGCTGAAATGCCTTGAAGACATTTTAAAGCATTTTTTTAGCACTGATCGCTGTATAAATGTCACTGGTCCCAAAAACGTGTCAAAGGTGTCCGATCTGTTCGCCGCAATGTCGCAGTCCCGCTAAAAATCGCTGATCACCGCCATTACTAGTAAAAAAAAAAAATATTATAATAAAGATGCCATAAATCTATCCCTTATTTTGGAGACGCTATACCCTTTGCGCAAACCAATCAATATACGCTTATTGCGTTTTTTTTTTTACCAAAAATATGTAGAAGAATAAAAATTGAAAAAAAAAATTCAAAATTTTATATATATATATATATATATATATATATGACTTTTCTGGTTTGCTCTTATAACACACCCTCCTTTATGCAAATTAATTATTCATTAAGGAAAAAAAAACAACAAAAAAAAACAACTTTCCATCACCAAAACATTGGTATGCAAGTAAATAAATCTAATTGGATATTAGTCGGGAAAACAGCTATTCATTTTCATTGCTTCCAGCCGAACTGATAATGAAGAAACCGTTTGGATCTTGTCCCCAACCCTGCGGCATTCTGGCTTTTGATAATCAATGCTTTCTAAATTGTGATGAAGATAAAAAAGCTTTTAATTAAGTCATTTTTCAAACTTTTGTTTCTTTTTTTTTATGGTGTAAGGCTTTATCTTGGCTAGAGCCGACTCTTAATTGTTTGTCTTGTGCAGAATGCTGACTTACGCTCCTCTTTTCTCATTCAATACATTTGCAATGAATTAAGAATGATTTACTAAGCGTTGCAGGGTTTGCTAAGAAAAAAGGAAACTGAAGCATGCCGGCGAAAGTACCTAAAAGGCAAAAAGTTTACACAAATTCAAACCTAAGACACTATATTACCAAAAGTATTGAGATACCTGCCTTTACACGCACATAAACTTTAATGGCATCCCAGTCTTTGTCCGTAGGGTTCAATATTGGGTTGGCCCACCCTTTGCAGCTATAACAGCTTCAACTCTTCTGGGAAGGCCATCCACAAGGTTTAGGAGGGTGTCTATGGGAATGTTTGACCGTTCTTCCAGAAGTGCATTTGTGAGGTCAAGCGCTGATGTTGGACAAGAAGGCCTGGCTCACAGTCTCTGCTCTAATTAATTGCAAAGGTGTTCTATCGGGTTGAAGTCAGGACTCTGTGTAGGCCAGTCAAGTTCCTCCACCCCAAACTTGCTCATCCATGTCTTTATGGGCCTTGCTTTGTGCACTGGTCCAAAATATTTGGTGACGAGTGGGGGTTATGGTGTGGAGGGAGGTGGGATTATGATGTGGGGTTGTTTTTCAGGGGTTGGGCTTGGCCCCTTAGTTCCACTGAAGGGAACTCTTAAGGCGTCAGCAGACCAAGACATTTTGGACAATTTCATGCTCCCAACTTTGTGGGAACAGTTTGGGGATGGCCCCTTCCTGTTCCAACATGACTGCTCACCAGTGCACAAAGCAAGGTCCAGAAAGACATGGATGAGCGAGTTTGGGGTGGAGGAACTTGACTGGCCAAAATCCCAATAAGCGTATATTGATTGGTTTGTGCAAATATCGTCTATAAACTATTAAACATATACTGGAATTTTTATTTTTTTACTAGTAATGGCGGTGATCAGTGATTTATAGCGGGACTGCAATATCATAAATTGAACACTAACTGACACTTTTGACAATTTTTGGTGACCAGTGAAACTTATGCAGTGATCAGCACTAAAAATATGCACTGTCACTGTACTAATGACACTGGCTGGGAAGGGGTTAACATCAGGGGCAATCAAAGGGTTAAATGTGTGCCTAGTCTGTGTTTATGTGTACTGTGGGGGGAGGTGCTTTTACTAGGGGAAGGCATTGATCTATGTCTCTGCTTTGCAGGAACACAGGATCCATGCCTTCCCTACTGACAGAACGGCAATCTGCTTTGTTTACATAGGCAGATTGCTGTTCTGCCTGTGTACCAAATGATTGGCAGGTGCTGGTGGACATCGAGTTTGCCGTACCCATCAATCAGCTCCTGTTAATCACAGCGGGGGCGAGCCGCCAGAGGCACACACTCACGCCCGATACCCGGAAGTGCAGGATCATATATATATATAAATATATATATATACACATGATCTGGCGCATAGCGGCCACCCTATAGCAGTAAAACTATAGGGCAGTCATGAAGTGGTTAAATAGACTGGAGCCCTGAAGAGCTTTTTCACCGTGAGGTTTTGGATCTTTAGGGGCTGCCACCTCTGGAGTGCTTGAAGATTGGATGCTGGATTGCTCTTCAAGGGACAGAACCTGAATCCTGTTGCAGGATTTGTGAATAGAGCCCTTTTTTTCTGTTCTGCAACTTACTCCATGCCCCCCCAGCCATGAATCTATAGCAGCCTTTCTCAACCTTTTCAACATAGAGGAACCCTTAAAATAACTTTCTGGTCTCAGGAAACCCCTTCTAAAAATGACTATATCTACAACTCAGGATACATAAGTGTGATGGTCATTGGGAAGAACTACCCTCTTACATATTGCTAAAAAGATCAATGATATCAGTGGGAACTTATCTAAGAGGCAGAAATTGCTCATAACTCAAGGAACCCCTAGCAACCTCTGGAGGAACCCTACAGTTCCATAGAACCCTGGTTGATGAACCCTGCTATAATCTGCATCAGCCTACCTTTACCCATGCTACAAAACTGCCTTGGGTCCCCAGTAGAGGCGGCTTGTGGGTTCTTCTTTTGGGGGGGCGGCAAACAAACAGCACCCCCCCCCCCCCCATGGCGTGGCACGGCACTGAAACAGAGCAGAACAGGATCTATTTTTATTTTTACAAATTACTTAACACCACAAATGATACTTGGTTTTGTAATCTCTCAAAGGGTCAGTACTTGGAGGTGGGTAGGGGATGGAACCAAAGGACAGTGCCCGGAGGAGGGTAGGGGATGGAACCAAAGGACAGTGATCGGAGGAGGGTAGGGGATGGAACCGGAGGACAGTGCTCAGAGGAGGGTAGGGGATGGAACCGGAGGACAGTGCTCAGAGGAGGGTAGGGGATGGAACCAAAAGACAGTGATGGGAGGAGAGTAGGGGATGGAACCAAAGGACGGAGCTCGGAGGAGGGTAAGGGATGGAACCAAAGGACAGTGATCGGAGAACGGTAAGGGATGGAACCAAAGGACAGTGCTCGGAGGAGAGTAGGGGATGGAACCAAAAAGGCAGTACTTGGAGGTGGGTAGGGGGTGGAACCAAAGGACAGTTCTCGGAGGAGGGTAGGGGATGGAGACAAGGGGTGACTCATATTGGGGCGGGTATACCTGCAACTATTCTCTGAGAAATAAAAAAGCCCTGCGCAGAGGTATCCAGTAATGTAGCAAAGATCGGAACAAGCAGTAGACAGAAGTATCTGTGAAAAATATCATGTACAGTGTAAGGAGAAAGTGGGTGGGACTTTACATGTACCTTGTGGGGTCTAATAAATGCCAAAACTAGTAAATATTTAAAAATGAAGACATTTTTTATTTAATACATACATATATTTATCTTAAAAAGGACAAAATTTATTGGATAAAATCTACCGTTACAATTCAGTTGTCCAAGGTATGGTTAACCTGGCAGAAGAATAAGAAAGCGTGTCCTACGCGTTTCATCAGCTGACCCGCTTCCTCAGGGCATGAATTATGTAAATATTGTAATGATATGCAAATTAGTGATTAGCGCACAAAATCGTGTTAATACTGAAAAATTCATCAAACATTCATTGAGCAATCTAACAATATTGTAAAAATAGTAGAATAATAATTAGTAGTAATTTACATGATTTACAAATAAAAAAAAACAATCAAGCTTATGGTATGCACCATGAACGATTGCGAAGGGAAGGAAGAAGGCGAGCATTTAGTAAGTAAGTATATGTACAACCTATGGTATGAATTGGCATAATTTTAGAACATTTTTCAGAAAAACAATAAGTATTTAAAAATTTACCTGTAAAAAAATAGCAAAGGGGGAAAAGGGAAGGGGTGGGAAGAAAGGGGGGGGGCACTGCTCTGCTGGAATACCACCTGGCCTGTCCCAAACATCTCTGCAGAACTCCTTGGTAAACCAGGCACTCCTTTGTCTTCAAACAGTGGTGACATTGAGGTTTATTCATCCAATTAGCTCATAACGTTATACAATGTCATATAAAAAGCTGTAAATGTTCTCAGAAACACATTTCATTGTATTGCATTGTTGTAGTTTGCAAAAAAATTCAACCCAGATTTCTTTATTTACAGTGTGAAAATCTAATGTCATTGCAATCTGGCTTAGATCTATATACTGTAGATGCTCAATATTTGAACAGCGAATGTCTCCAAAATCCACTTCCAAATAAGCTCTAGGAACATATAACAGGGAATGGAATTGTGATTGACAGCTCCATACATATGGGTCTATTTCACAGGATTTTACAGATGGTGCATGGGCATCCACAGAACTTTATTTAGGGGGGGGGGGGGCTTAATTTTAAGGTCACCCATTCTCTTACCCTTTTGACAATGTCATGAAGGGGAGGGGCTTAGTGGTTATTACATAAAGCGCAGGCCAGGCCAGGATCCCCCATATAGATCCCCCTTTAGAGCAGGCCAGGGCAGGTCCTCCATAGAATAGATCCCCCTTTATTTAGTCTTCTTACTCTTACATTTAAATTCACCACTCCACGTTACATGGTGGGCACAGCACTTTACACAGTGGGAACACCACACCACATGACATGCTGGACATTGTAAAGCACGGCACATGATATGGTAGGCATAGCACATGATATGGTGGGCACAGTACATTACACAGAGGGCACACTACACCGCATTACATGGTGGTCACTTTACAGCACAGCAGATGATATTGTGGGCACAGCACATTACACAGAGGGCACACTACACCGCATTACATGGTGGGCACTGTACAGCACAGCAGATGACATGGTTGGCACAGCACATGATATGGTGGGCATAGCACGTTACCTAGAGGGCACACCACTCCGCATTACATGGTGGGCACTGTATAGCACAGCAGCAGATTACATGGTGGGCACAGCACATTACACGCAGGGCACACCACTCCGCATTACATTGTGGACACTGTACAGCACAGCAGATGACATTGTGGGCACAGCACATTACACAGAGGGCATACTACACGGCATTACATGGTGGCCACTGTACAGCACAGCAGATGACATTGTGGGCACAACACATTGCACACTGGGCATACTACTCCGCATTACATGGTGGGCACTGTACAGCACAGTGATGACATGGTCAGCACAGCACATGATATGGTGGGCATAGCACATTACACGGAGGACACACCACTCCGCAGTACATGGTGGGCACTGTACAGCACAGCAGCAGATGACATTGCAGGCACAGCTCATTACACAGAGGGCACACCACTCCACATTAGATGGTGGGCATTGTACAGCACAGCAGCAGATGACATGGCAGGCACAGCACATTACACAGAGGGCACCCTACTCTGCATTACATGGAGGTCACTTTACAGCGCAGCAGATGACATTGTGGGCACAGCACATTACACAGAGGGCATACTACTCTGCATTACATGGTGGGCACTGTACAGCACAGCAGATGACATGGTTGGCACAGCACATGATATGGTGGGCACAGCACATTACATAGAGGGCACACCACTCCGCATTACATGGTGGGCACTGTATAGCACAGCAGCAGATGACATGGTGGGCACAGCATATTATACGGAGGGCACACCACTCCGCATTACATGGTGGGCACTTTACAGCATAGCACATGACCTGGTGAGCACAGCACATTACACAGAGGACACACTACTCCGCATTACATGGTGGGCGCAGCACATAACATGGTGGGCACTGTGCTTTACAGCACATTACACGGTGGGCACACCACACGTGGGCACAGCACATTACACGGAGGCACACCACTCCGCATTACATGATGGGCACAGCACATTACATGGTGGGCACTGTACATTACAGCACAATACACGGTGGGCACACCACACCACATGTGGGCACAGCACATCACATGGTGGACACTGCACTGCACATGGTGGGCACAATACATCACATGGTGGTCACTGCACTGTACATGACATGAGGGGAAGCAGCAGTCTGCCCCCCAGTACAATCATTTCACCCCCAAAGGTCAGTTTCTGCACAACCCCCCCTTTTATGGACCTCATTTTAGCAGCATTGTAGATCTTCTTCCTCCCAGGCTCCTGCAGGATGACATCAGCGCCCCTCCCCCACATCGCTGCCGGAAGCTACCAGTATGTGTTTTGGGGATATTTATTATAGCAAAAAGTAAAAATTATTGCTTTTTTTTTCAAAATTGTCGCTCTTTTTTTGTTTATAGCGCAAAAAATAAAAACTGCAGAGGTGATCAAATACCACCAAAAGAAAGATCTATTTGTGGGAAAAGATGGACGCCAATTTTGTTCGGGTGCAACGTCGCACGGCCGCGCAATTGTCAGTTAAAGCGACGCAGTGCCGAATCGCAAAAAAAATGGCCTGGTCATTCAGCAGCCAAATGCTGAAGTGGTTAAAGCGATATTAAAGGCTTTCTTCTTAAAAAAAAAAAAAAAAACATTTCATACTCACCTCCTCTGTGTAATGGTTTTGCACAGAGCAGCCAGGATCCTCCTCCTCTGGGGTCCCTTTCCGGCGCTCTTGGCCCCTCCCCTCCGCCAAGTGCTCCCGGAGCAAGCGGCTTGCAATGGGGGAACCCAAGCCGTGTCTCAGCCCCGCCCCCCTCTCTCTCCTCAATGGCTCCCGCTGCTGTCCCAGCCAATGAGGAGGGAGAGTCCACCGAAGAGTCGAGACTCTCATGCGCATTGCTGGATTGGGAGGGAGCTCAGGTGCGTATTGGGACAGCTTGGGGGAGAAGTGGGGGGGGGGGCTGCTGCACAGAGAAGGTGTTTTATCTTCGAGCAAAGGAATGCATGATGGTCAACAACCTTGAGCCTTTAGAACCACTTTCATTTCTTCTCTCCCAAACACCCTTTCTTGTTTTTCTGTCCATTCGCATACCTTAGGGATCCGAGAGAGCAAAGAAACAAGCGTATTCCATAAGAAGGTCAGCAATGGCGTTCTCCTATGTGTATATATATATATTCGATTCCTTTCAACAATACCATTAACAAGTACATTGACCAGAAAATTCTGGGAAAGGTTCCCTTTAATACGCTGGTATTGATGTGTTTTGTATTTCATATCTTGGTAGGCGAACAATAAAGACATAACAGCGAGGTTATTTATCCGCAGTGCCTAATATCATTCTATAGGAGAACATTTATAGCGGTAAGTACAATGGAATTCAGAATTGTTCTCTCTGAGCAGAAAAAAAAAAATAAAATAAAATGTTTGGTTGAAACTTCTGCGGAGGGGACCTTGAATTTGATTTCTATGAATATGTCCTTGGAAAAAAAAAAAAAAAAACACATCTGTATAGCACTTAATAAAGCAACACATTAAACAACATCTACTGTTATTTGCTTCGATTTTTTTTTTTTTAGACTATTGCCATAACAAATACATGTCCTTCGTAAAGCCGTCCTGCCATTAAAATTCATATTTCACGGACACAATAGAATAACGTCAGCGTTACCCAACCTGATTGTTATCTGCAAAAATGGCGACCCATTCCTGTAGCCTGGATTACAATTATCGCTGTACAGAATCTATCGTTTTCCAGAAACATTGAGGTCCGGGCATTTTATGGCACCTGAAAATCTGTTATTTTTTATTTTTATTTTTTTGCTCAAAAATTTGTTGGAACCCCCCCCAAATATTATATAGTTAGCAGAGGCCCTAGAGAATAAATTTTGCTTTTTTTTTTTACTCGGTATTAGCGCAGCTGTTTTTTTTTTTAGTTACAAAAGTTTTTAGTAAAAGATCATAAACATACAATCAATGTGTCAGACAAAAGTCCAATATTTAGAATAAGGTATAGTAGTTTCAGACGTAGTGATGTGATGAAGTCAATCAAAAGAAAAAGGAACAACTTAAAAATTTCCCCTTTTTTAAATTTTAATGCAAAAAAAAAAAAAAAAAACCTAATACATAAACCAATTGTTTTGTAAAATATAAAAGATGATGATGTTTCGCAAAGTAAATAGATGTCAAAAATGTCACGCTCTAAAATTGTGCACGCCCGCACAACGGCGACAATTGATGTTCATTTTACTATCCATGGGCGACGCTTTAAAATCCTTTACAGGTCACCACTTTAGATGTACAGAGGAGGTCTGGTGGTAGAAATACTGCCCACGATCTGATGTTTGCGGTGACACCTCACATGAGTGGGAACAATCGCGATTTGCGTGCGTTCAGGACCGACGCACGCATTCGCCTTTGCCCGCTAGCACAGGGGGATGGGGGCACTTTAATTTTTTCTTAAATAATTTATATATATATATATATATATATATATATATAGATATATATATATCTATATCTATATAGATAGATATAGATAGATATATATAGATAGATATAGATAGATATATAGATATATATATAGATAGATAGATATAATATCTTAAATAATTTATATATATATCTATATATATAGATATATATATGTAGCGCTGGTAGATTTGCGATCTACCATATGTTAGGTAAATTTAGTAAATTGTTCGTTGCTCGATGCTCTTCTGTTCCAGAGACAACTCGGTGGAGGTGGTCCTCCGAGTTGCATTCTGGGCGAGGGTATATATGTTTTTTTTTTACAGCCACCCGCTGGCCCTCCTGGCCGACAGGTATGCGTTCCGGAGGCCCACGTTGCTGCGGCGCGTGGGTGGGCCCAGAAGCTTGTCTGGGGCCTACCACAGCAGCCGAGTAATGGTCCTGAGCTGTCTATCCCGTGTGAAGAAGCTCTGGAGAGGGGCCTGGTGACTCGGTTGGAGGACGTATCCTAAAGTAACTAAACAGCATAGTGTAGCCGGGTTGGCTTAAAGGTTCAGGCACTGTGACTGACGTTCATTGCAGAGAACCAATACATCCTGTGGCAGAGGATCGTACGGGTTTACCCCCTAACAAGTCTGTGGCAGAGACTTTTGTTTGTGCTATGTACTGGCTGCTAGGCAAGTGAGAGAGGCCTATCCAGGCGAGCAAGGAGTGTGTCCCACGAGGGGAGCGCATTCTATAGTAATTTCCAAATCCTATCAGGACATTTGTCAAGAATCCTACAAGAATCTATCCCCTATTTTGTAGACGCCATAACTTTTGCGCAAACCAATCAATATACGCTTACTTTGATTTTTATTACCAAAAATATGTAGAAGAATACATATCGGCCTAAACTGAGAAAAAAATTAGCTTTTTTTAAGAAAAAATGGGGATATTTATTATAGCAAAAAGTACAAAATATTGTGTTTTTTTTTTTCAAAATTGTCGCTATTTTTTTGTTTATAGCCCAAAAAATTAGAACCGCAGAGGTGATCAAATACCACCAAAAGAAAGCTCAATTTGTGGGGAAAAAAGGACGTCAATTTTGTTTGGGTGCATCGCACGACCGCGCACTTGTCAGTTAAAGTGACGCAGTGCCGAATCGGAAAAAAAATTCAGCAGCCAAATCTTCCGGGACTGAAGAGGTTAAGTTCGGTCAAATGCGCATGTGAATCACCTCAGGGATTCTAAGTTAGCTGTATGGATCCAAACTGCTCACTGATGCTGTATCCTCATATATAAACAGTAGAAAGAGACTCCATAGCGTGATACCATTTAACACAGTTTTATTATACAAACAAAAAAGCCCCAGTACAGGGTGCTCACATGGGTTAGGTGCATTAAGTACACCAATCTGTAATGTGCCTGAAAATGCTGGGTTTTGGTTGAGGTCATATGTCTGTTCTCTGTGAAACAGACCAGCTGCTTCCTGCACCATCCCGTCCCCTCCCCTGCGCGTGACGATACAAGCAAAATTTGTATCTTCCTCAGGGGGAGGCATCCCTTGAAAATGTCGAAAATCCCTTGAAAAAAAGTTGCCTTGAAAATGTATTCATACCCCTTGAAATTTTCCACAGTTTGGGGAAAAAACATTTTTGGTTGTAACATGTCTTGTCCCCTCCCCTACGCGTGACGATACAAGGGAAATTTGTATCTTCCTCAGGGGGAGGCATCCCTTGAAAATGTTGAAAATCCCTTGAAAAAAAGTTGCCTTGAAAATGTGTTCATGCCCCTTGAAATTTTCCACAGTTTGGGGAAAAAACATTTTTGGTTGTAACATGTCTTGTCCCCTCCCCTACGCATGACGATACAAGGGAAATTCGTATCTTCCTCAGGGGGAGGCATCCCTTGAAAATGTTGAAAATCCCTTGAAAAAAAGTTGCCTTGAAAAAGTATTCATACCCCTTGAAACTTTCCACATTTTGTCATGTTACAACCAAAAACGTAAATGTATTTTATTGGGATTTTATGTGATAAACCAACACAAAGTGGCACATAATTTTGAAATGGAATGAAAATTATAAATGGTTTTCAAATTATTTCACAAATAAATATCTGAAAAAAGTGGCGTGCAACGCGTAAGTAAAAAAAAAAAAAAAAAAACTTGCTTCAAGGAAGTGTTGGTATTTGGGCTGAAAATATATGTACTGTAAAGTCTAAAAAAAAATGTATTCATAATTTTGTTTTGAGCAAGCCCCCGAAGGCGGCACTGAATAATAGAAAACACCCTGTATCACCCTGAACAGAAGAAGTGGCAATTTAAAACCAAAAAATGCTTTTTTTTGTTGGTATAATAAGGCAATTCAGTGTTCATTAAACCAGATGATTCCAATGTATCTTTAGAGAAATGACAACAGACACCTCTGTAGATCACCACCGGGCTTTTTAGACTCACCCAGTTTAAAAAAAAATCAGCTGAGAACCCTGCAGATCATACAGGATTGGGACCCCCATGGCATCCAGAGCAACCTTCCTTATCCTGCATGTAGACAGGGTTTTCTCCACCTGCGTACATGGACAGTTGCAAGTTTCCACTCCATAGGGTGACCACAGCATTAACAGATGTCATTTTCTCTTTTTTTCCTTGCTGTACCAGCCAAATTTTAATCTTCATAAAGCCAGTTTGAGTATATGTTCACCCATCCTGCTTGGCATCCTTAACAACGAATGAGCCATCAGTTGTCAGCGGGGTTCCCCACTGACAGCTGAATGTAACAAAAAGAATTACTGGCATTAAAAAACAGGGAAAAAAACGGTGTGCCCCCCATCCATACTAAGCTCTTCAGATCTGGTATTCATTTTGAGGGGAACTCCCATGTCAAAACAACATGGCATGGGGGTTCCCCCAAAAATCCATACCAGACCCTTATCTGAGCATACAGCCTGGCAGGTCAGGCAGGGGGGGGGGGGGCGAGAGAGCCCTCCCTCGAATCATACCAGGGCACATGCTCTCAACCAGGGGGGTGCTTTGGGGCAGGGGAATCTGCCCCCCAAAAAAACACCTTGTCCTCAGGTTGCTAGGGACAAAGACCGCTTCGCCGCAACCCTGGCCAGTAGTTGTGGGGGTCTGTGAACAGGGGGCTTATTCAAATCTAGAAGCCCCCTTTTATAAGATCCCCCCCATGTGAATGAGTAAGGGTAGTACCCCTGGACACATGCCCTCAACTAGGGGGGTGCTTTGGGGAAGGAAACCCCCCCCAAAAAAACACCTTGTCTTCATGTTACTAGGAACAAAGACCTCTTCCCCACAACCCTAGGCAGTAGTTGTGGGGGTCTGTGGGCAGGGGGCTTATTCAAATCTAGAAGCCCCCTTTAATAAGACCCCCCATGTGAATGAGTAGGGGTAGTACCCCTACTCATTCACCATAGCACCACCCATGTTGAGGGCATGTGGCCTTGTATGGGTAAAAACGGGGGGAGGGGGGGTAGCTCATCCTCCCCTTTCCTGACCTGCCAGGCTGCATGCTCAGATAAGGGTGGGTCTGGTATAGATTTTGGGGGGACCCCATGCCATTTAAAAAAAAATTTGGGATGGGGGTTTCTCTCAAAATCGATATCAGACCCGATATGGCTCTTGCATTGGGGAGGGCATGCCTTTTTTTTACCTAAAATGTGACTTATATCTTAGTGCAAATATCTGGGAAAAAACCAAGAGCCAATCACACACGCAGGAAATGACGTTTCTGGGGGTGTTCAGTACACAGAAGCCTCCGGGTTGCCTTTTTACAGAAAATTACAGCGCTGAAGATTGATTGAAGATAAAAGGTAATTGTTAATCAAATTTAATTACAATATGGCTTGTGAATCAATTGTATATGTTGTATTATCTTTTTATTTGCTTTTTTTTTGTATGAAAGTGGAATTACCCGCCAAAGCAGGAAGGCTGAGTGATTTCACTGAATTGTTAATTTCCCTCCAGTGATTCCTTTATAGATCTGTATTTTAAATACAACAAAAAATATGGAATTACTAACTTGTAAAAACCTTTTTAACCACTTTTTAGAGTTTTACTGCGGCAGACTGGCACGGCTGGGCGAAATAACGTTATGTTGGGTCACTTCGCCCTATGGCCACTAGGGGCGGACATGCGCCTGCTGCTCGCCCCCGGAGCCGATGCGAGTGCCCAGCGATTGCGGGAGCCCGGCAGTGATCCTGACCGGCGGGCACTCGCATTGGCTCCGGGGGCGAGCAGCAGGCGCGTGCCTGCCGGTCAGGATCACTGCTGGGCTCCCGCGATCGCTGGTGACACACCGAGAACCAGGATCTGTGTGTGTAAACACACAGTTTCCGGTTCTCTGAGGGGGAAAGAGACAGATCGTTTGTTCATACAGAGTATGAACAGCGATCTGTCATCTCCCCTACACAGTCCCCTCCCCCTTTCAGTTAGAACACACACTGAGGGAACACAATTAACCCCTTGATCGCCCCCTAGTGTTAACCCCTTCTCTGCCAGTGACATTTTTACAGTAATCAGTGCTTTTTTTATAGCACTGATCGCTGTATAAATGCCAACGGTCCCAAAAATGTGTCAAAAGTGTCCGATGTGTCCGCCATAATGTCGCAGTCCCCATAAAAATCGCAGATCGCCGCCATTACTAGTAAAAAAAAAATTAATAATAAAAATGCCATAAATCTATCCCCTTTTTTGTAGATGCTATAACTTTTGCGTAAACCAATCAATATACGCTTATTGCGATTTTCTTACCAAAAAATATGTAGAAGAATACATATCGGCCTAAACTGAGGAAAAATATTTTTTTTAATATATTTTTGGGGGATATTTATTATAGCAAAAAGTAAAAAATATTGCGTTTTTTTTTTAATTTTTCAATTGTCGCTCTTTTTTTGTTTATAGCGCAAAAAATAAAAAAACGCAGATGTGATCAAATACCACCAAAAGAAAGCTCTATTTGTGGGGAAAAAAAGGACGTCAATTTTGTTGGGCTGCAACGTCGCACGACCGCGCAATTGTCAGTTAAAGCGACGCAGTGCCGAATCGCAAAAAATGCTCTGGTCAGGAAGGGGGGGGGGGGGTAAAATCTTCCGGGGCTGAAGCGGTTAAAAATGACTTAAATTGCAGTAAAAAACTCAAATGTTACTGAAAATGGACCACACGTTCCCATTAATGGTGCTGAACTAACTATATGTCACGCATCCACAGTCATGTTCATTAACAGTCCATTAGTGCTCTAATGCCAATTATTAATTTATTAGCATAAAAAACGGAGAAGGGGGGTCAGAATCCAGTGGTAAAAGTCTATTTAATCAATCGTAATTAATTAAATATCCAGCCCAATGGTACACAGAACACTAAACATACCTTGACGTAATGCACCAATGTACCACGAGATATATGTAAATATCTCCTGATTGCACATAATTTAGTTTTTTGCAGGAAGAATACAGGTGTGCAATTGCTGATCATCTTTAGAAAATGCAAGCTGCATGGCATGAAGATCGGCCGGCTTCGATACTATCTGAGTCCCCTGGCACACTTGACCCGGTACAAGGATATGGAAATGATTAAAGCCAACCGGTGTCTACAGTCAGAGATGGCGCTGTTGTACTCTTCCAACACCTTCCCTTCAATTCTTCCATATGATGGCTCCATTCTTTAACCACCTCCTTACCGGACCACAGTTAAAAGACATCCTCGGTAGGAGGTGGAATTACCGGGGTTACGGCTGCAGCAATATGCGATTCTCTAACTGAATCACTTTCGCCCCTTCCGCCACTTTCCGGTGGTTCCCGGGATTACCTGGATGATTGGCATTCCCAGGAACCGATCTGGCCGGTTGCGGCGGCTGGTCACAGCAGAGGAATGATCCCCCCCCTCTTCTAAATCATACCAGGACACAATCCTTAACGTGGGGGAGGGGTGCTTTGGGGCAGAGGAGTTCTGTTCCCCCCCCCCCCAAAAGCACCTTGTCCCCATGTTGATAGGGACAAGGGCCTCTTCCCCACAACCCTGGCGGGTGGTTGTGGGGGTCTGCAGGCGGGGGGGGGGCTTATCTGAATCTGGAAGCCTCCTTTAACAAGGTAGGAGGTGGAATTACCGGGGTTTTGGCTGCAGCAATATGCCATAACTCCAGTATTGTTTTTTACAGCTGGTTATCCTCTAACTGTATTCGCCGCTGGATCACTTTTAGAGGCGTTAAGCGGGGTCATCCCCCATTTCATCCCCCATTTCCTGTGGTTCCCGGGGTCACCTGGATAATTGGTATTCCCGGGAACCGCTCATATCTATGGTCTAGGAGAACCGGAGTGACGCCATGTCGTCACTTACGATACCGGCCCAATATAAACAAGGACATTTTTTTTCTTAAAGCACTAGATCAATGGTTTTTTTTTATTTTTGATCTAATGCTTTACATTGTAAAGGAGCGATGTGGGATCTTATTGACCCCAGATCTCTTCATAAAGAGGACCTGTCACTGCTTATTTCTATCACAAGGAATGTTTACATGGCCTATGGAGATTTTAAAGTATGGTAGTTTGGCGGCATTCCACAAGCATGTACATTTTTTTAAGCATGACATGTTAGATATCTTTTTACTCAGCGTAACATTATCTTTCATAGTTTACAAAAAAAATGGGTTATATATTGTGTTTTTTTTTTTTTTTAATTCATTAAAGTGTATTTTTCCCCCAAAAAATTGCATTTGAAAAATCACTGCCGCAAATGCCGTGTGACGTAAAAAACTGTAATGACTGATAGCTTATTCTTTAGGGCCGCTGCTAAAAATATATATATATATATATATATATATATATATATATATATATACAGTGGGGATGGAAAGTATTCAGACCCCCTTACATTTTTCACTCTTTGTTATATTGCAGCCATTTGCTAAAATCATTTAAGTTCATTTTTTCCCTCATTAATGTACACACAGCCCCCCATATTGTACACACAGCACTCCATATTGTACACACAGCACCCCATATTGTACACACAGCACCCCATATTGTACACACAGCACCCCATATTGTACACACAGCACCCCATATGGACAGAAAAACACAGAATTGTTGACATTTTTGCAGATTTATTAAAAAAAAGAAAAACTGAAATATCACATGGTCCTAAGTATTCAGACCCTTTGCTGTGACACTCATATATATAACTCAGGTGCTGTCCATTTCTTCTGATCATCCTTGAGATGGTTCTACACCTTCATTTGAGTCCAGCTGTGTTTGATTATACTGATTGGACTTGATTAGGAAAGCCACACACCTGTCTATAGAAGACCTTACAGCTCACAGTGCATGTCAGAGCAAATGAGAATCATGAGGTCAAAGGAACTGCCTGAAGAGCTCAGAGACAGAATTGTGACAAGGCACAGATCTGGCCAAGGTTACAAAAAAATTTCTGCTGCACTTAAGGTTCCTAAGAGCACAGTGGCCTCCATAATCCTTAAATGGAAGATGTTTGGGACGACCAGAACCCTTCCTAGAGCTGGCCGTCCGGCCAAACTGAGCTATCGGGGGAGAAGAGCCTTGGTGAGAGAGGTAAAGAAGCACCCAAAGAGGGGCCTGACGATGACGAAACGTTGGGCGACAAGAGACTGGAGACGCAGGACGCTGTTGGACGGTGACACGGCGGCCATCTTTGTGGTTAGAAGCGCTGGACGCTTCATACTGCTCTGTACCTTCTTACGAAATGTGAGTGGTTTTTACTTTTTATACAATAAATTATCCTTTTTGATGGAATTTGCGCAATGAGCGTTTTCTCTTTACTCCCCATATACCATGATTCTTGAGGTGCATATACCCACTGGACTATACCTGGCTCTTAATCCTGTCACAAGGAGGAGACCCAAAGCCTTCCATTTAGTTTAGAGGGAAAGGAATATTTTTATGCTACTTCACTGGAGGATCGTTGGTCTATGCCAGGAAGATTGCCTCTCACTATCTGTTTTCTACACACGTGTATAACCCATACACTGATGGTAAGGGTCAGTTTGTTTGGGTGTTGGTGATGGTGTTTACATCTCCTTTCTGAGTGTCCTTTCATTATGGATCCAGCTAAACAGAGTGTCACCACTTCCTTCTGATGAAGAGGACTTTGTTCAGCTATTGTTATTTTTACCTTTATAGGGACATTTAGACCTATTTTCTAGCGCTACTGCACTCCTCCTAATATCTCCTTAATTGTACCCAGCAATTTTTTGTGTCAGCAGCTTTTATTTTAAATCATATTAAGCGCAACAGATCTTGTTTTTTATTAGTGTAAATTTGCTGTCCCCTCAAAATAACTCAACAATGTCTAAACCGCTGGCAACAAAAGTGAGTACACCCCTAAGTGAAAATGTCCAAATTGGGCCCTATTAGCCATTTTCCCTCCCCGATGTCATGTGACTTGTTAGTGTTACATAGTCGCAGGTGTGAATGGGGAGCAGGTGAGTTAAATTTGATGTTATCGCTCTCACTCTCTCATACTGGTCACTGGAAGTTCAACATGGCACCTCATGGCAAAGAACTCTCTGAGGATCTGAAAAAAAGAATTGTTGCTCTACATAAAGATGGCCTAGGCTATAAGAAGATTGCCAAGACCCTGAAACTGAGCTGCAGCATGGTGGCCAAGACCATACAGCGGTATAACAGGACAGGTTCCACTCAGGACAGGCCTCGCCATGGTCGACCATAGAAGTTGAGGTCACATGCTCAGCGTCATATCCAGAGGTTGTCTTTGGCAAATAGATGTATGAGGGCTGCCAGCATTGCTGCAGAGGTTGTAGGGGTGGGGGGTCAGCCTGTCAGTGCTCAGACCATACGCTGCACACTGCATCAAATTGTTCTGCATGGCTGTCATCCCAGAAGGAAGCCTCTTCTAAAGATAATGCACAAGAAATCCCACAAACAGTTTGCTGAAGACAAGCAGACTAAGGACATAGATTACTGGAACCATGTCTTGTGGTCTGATGAGACCAAGATAAATTTATTTGGTTCAGATGGTGTCAGGCGTGTGTGGAGGCAACCAGGTGAGGAGTACAAAGACAAGTGTATCTTGCCTACAGTCAAGCATGGTGGTGGGGGTGTCATGGTCTGGGGCTGCATGAATGCTGCCGGCACTGGGGAGCTACAGTTCATTGAGGGAACCATGAATGCCAACATGTACTGTGATATACTGAAGCAGAGCATGATCCCCTCCCTTCAGAGACTGGGCCGCAGGGTAGTATTCCAACATGATAACCACCCCAAACACACCTCCAAGATGACATCTGCCTTGCTAAAGAAGCTGAGGGTAAAGGTGATGGACTGGCCAAGCATGTCTCCAGACCTAAACCCTATTGATCATCTGTGGGACATCCTCAAACGGAAGGTGGAGGAGCGCAAGATCTCTAACATCTACCAGCTCTGTGATGTCATCATGGAGGAGGGGAAGAGGACTCCAGTGACAACCTGTGAAGCTCTGGTGACCTCCATGTCCAAAAGGGTTAAGGCAGTGCTGGAAAATAATGGTGGCCACACAAAATATTGACACTTTGGGCCCAATTTGGACATTTTCACTTAGGGGTGTACTCACTTTTGTTGCCAGCGGTTTAGACATTAATGGCTGTGTGTTGAGTTATTTTGAGGGGGCAAATTTACACTGTTATACAAGCTGTACACTCACTACTTTACATTGTAGCAAAGTGTCATTTCTTCAGTGTTGTCACATGAAAAGATAGAATAAAATATTTACAAAAATTGGAGGGGTGTACTCACTTTTGTGAGATACTGTGTATAATGTTTGGGGGTTCTAAGCAATTTTCTAGCAAAAAAAAAAACAATTTTTACATATATGAGAGAAGTGTCAGAATTGGCCCGGTAAGCAACTGGTTAAATCTCAGTGCCACTTGCTGTTCCCTTTTAATTAAGGAATTAAACTCCAAGTTTGCACAAGACTTCCATTGCCTTTGAGCTGTTTGGATTGGTAAAAAAAAAAAAAAGAGGAAATGAGAGCCTGTTTTATAGAACATACAGGATGAGATTAAAATAAGGCATATCATCTCTTTTAGGTCCTGAGGCTACATGGCAGAGAGAGAGAGAGAATTCCTCCTAGACGATTGTTATTATAATCAATTGTGATAAGCAGGATACGTTGTGGTTAATGAGGAGTTTAGCAGATTGGTAATGCAGCTGGAGAAATGTTTAGACTTAAAGAGCCATGCCAGGTAAGAAGAAATATAATTCATGGAATTTCCGTTACAAAAATGTCTTGAGAAGTTAACCAAAATAACATCATTGACCTACACCCACCGGCCACTTTATTGGGTACACCTGCTCAATTGCTTGTTAACACAAATTGCTAATCAGCCAATCACATGGCAGCAACTTAATGCATTTAGGCATCTAGACATGGTGAAGAGGACTTGCTGAGGTTTGAACCGAGCATCAGAATGGGGAGGAAAGGGGATTTAAGTGACTTTGAACGTGGCATGGTTGTTGGCGCCAGACGGGCTGGTCTGAGTATTTCTGGGATTTTCACGCACAACCATCTCTCGGGTTTAAAGAAAATGGTGGGAAAAAGAGAAAATATCCAGTGAGCGGCAGTTGTGTGGAGGAAAATGCCTTGTTGATGTCAGAGGAGAATGGGCAGACAGGTTCTACATGACAACAGTAACTCAAATAACCACTCGTTACACCCAAGGTATGCAGAATACCATCTCTGAACACACAACACATGGAACCTTGAAGCAGATGGTCTACAGCAGCAGAAGATCACACCGGGTGCCACTCCTGTCAGCTAAGAACAGGAAACTGAGGCTACAATTGGCACAGGATCACCAAAATTGGACAATAGAAGATTGGAAAAACGTTGCCTGGTCTGAGAGGTCTCGAGTTCAGCTGCAACATTCAGATGGTGGGGTCAGATTTTGGTGTAAAACAACATGAAAGCATGGATCCATCCTGAATTGTATCAACAGTTCAGGCTGGTGGTGGGGGTGTAATGGTGTGGGGGGGATATTTTCTTGGCACACTTTGGGCCCCTTAGTACCAATTGAGCATTGTATAAACACCACGGCCTACCTGAGTATTGTTGTTGACCATGTCCATCCCTTTATGACTACAGTGTCCCCATCTTCTGATGGCTCCTTCCAGCAGGATAATGCACCATGTCACAAAGCTCCAATCATCTCACCACTGGACAATGAGGTCCCTGTACTCCAATGGCCTCCACACTCACCACATCTCATCCAATAGAGCACCCTTGGGATGTGGTGGAACAGGAGTTTGGCATCATTGATGTGCAGCCGACAAATCTGCTGCCACTACGTGATGTTATCATGTCACTATGGAGCAAAATCTCTGAGGAATCTTGCCAACACCTTGTTGAATCTATGCCACCAAGAATGAAGGCAGTTCTGAAGGCAAAAAGGGGGTCCAACCCAGTAATAGCAAGGTGTACCTAATAAAGACATACCCTTGTCAAGAAACAGAAAGTGTCAAGAAACAATAATGCTACAGCATTTTTTCACACCTGCCTTAAATTGTTGCACAGTACTGTGTGCGTCCGTAGGTGGCCAAGGTTTTGCGCAAAGAGCGCGCTTACTGCATGGTCCCAGCACGGTGACTGAGCCATCATAGATAACTCCCGGTCTCTAGTGATCGGGAGCCAATAGGGCCGGCTACTGATCATGTGAACATTGTGACAGCCAATCACAATAGTCACATGATCGGGCAGTCCTTTCTGTCTCTGGCATAAAGACCCTCTTAATTTGTTCAGATCCATGTTATAGCCAAATAACGGCTACAGCGTGGATCTGCTTTGCCGGGTGGCCGTCAATAGACGGCCTCCCATTTGCACGCTGGCTACACCCCCCTGAAGGGGGCATGCGGAGCGCGCTGTTATCACCAAAGTCAACGAGATTGGGGTGATCACAGATCGGAGTAAGGGGTTGATCCTGACCCCTTACCACGTGATCAGCTGTCAGCCAATGACAGCTGATCGTGTGATGTAAACAGAGAATCTGTAATCATTTTTTCTTCTTCTCACACTGACAGCGTGAGAAGAAGAAAGAGCCGTTCACCGGCTTCTGTTGAAGGGACATCGGTCCCGAAGAGGAAGAGGTGAAGCCGCCTCATATATGTGCCCACTAGTACCGCCTGCTAGTGCCACAAATCAGTGCTCATCACTGCCACCCATCAGTACCTATCAGTGCCATCTATTAGCGCCCTTCAGTGCTACCTATCAATGCCATTCAGTGCCGCCCATTAGTGCCACACTTCAGTGCCACCTCTCAGTGCCCAACAATGCCACCTATCAGTGCCCACCAGTGCCACCTCATTAGTGCCCAACAGTGCTGCCTATTAGTGTCCATCAGTGCCGCCTTATCAGTGCCCATCAGTGTTGCCTTTTCAGTGCCCATCAATGCAGCCTATCAGTGCCCATCAGTGCAGCCTATCAGTGCCTATCAGTGCCCATCAGTGCCACCCATCATTGCCCATCACTGCCTCCCAAAAGTGCCCATCAGTGCCAGCTATCAGTGCCACCTATTAGTGCCCTTCAGTGCCATCTATCAATGCCCTTCAGTGCCGCCTATCAGTGCCACCCATCAGTGCCCAACAATGCAATCTATCAGTGCCCACCAGTGCTACCTCATCAATGCCCACCAGTGCCACCTATTAGTGCCCATCAGTGTTGTCTTATCAGTGCCCATGATAACGAAGAGCCTTGTCCAACGCGTTTCATCCTAATTGAACTTCTTCAGGATGCCTCCAATTGGGACGAAACGCGTCTGATAAGGCTCTTCGTTCCCTACATTGCTTTTATTTTCCATGTGATCACTTTTTTAATTATTGTATATTGGTTGGTTCCAATAAATCTACCCTTTTTGATCTGCACCATTGGAGCACTCCATTCTTTTCTTTCCCATATTTTTTGGTTTGATGAGAGATTTGGATGTCCCTATTAGATGTGTCATTTCCTTGGTTTGGTGGATACCATTGCAGCCATTCCAGCCAAGAGGAGATACCTTCGGAGATCCGGTGCCCCTACCATCATCTGGGAGAGCCATCCATCTGGATTTCTAAGCTTGTTTGATTCGGTGTCACTGGCATCCGAATCCATCTGTTCCGGTAAGAGTGTTTACACCTCCTTCACTTCAGAATTTATCAGTAGATGAATTATATGTCGGAAGACCTCTTCACTTCCATTGGATTTTTCACATATTTCCCTGCTGGACTTTATTATATTTATATGTTTTTTCACATTTATATTACATTGGGTTAACATCCACTTATTATTGAACTTTATCAGTTTTCACTGTTTTAGCGCTACATTTCTTACAGTACGCTATGAAATCAGCCATCGGGGGAAACCAGTGCCAGGATACCTGTGCCGAATGTAATCGCTCCATCTCCTGGTAAGCTCCTCTTTATGAGTCAATATAAATGCAAAACTTTTTTCTTGTTTGACTGGAATGTGCCTTTAAAATGTTAAAGTTCATCTACAGCATGTAATATATTGATAGATTGAGAATTTATGACGTGACCCTCATCGTTCCTATATGTTATGTCAGTTTCCTAAAACTGTAAGCCCCGGGACCCGCATAACCTTTTATCACCAAGCACTAGAAATGGTATAGATTGAATGTTTGACATGAAGAAAGTGAAAAGTTTACATACGTGTAATTCCCGGAGGATGTTTTCCTAAACCTTTTCATGACTGACAGCTGAAACTGATGGGGTACAGAGGATATTCTGGATAGACGTCGGATATTTATAGAAATAAACTGTCATCTTCTGAAAAATTACCCTAAGGGAAAAAAAAGACAGATGTTGTAGAGTTTGACTACTTAAGAAATATAATGGTATGAAATGTTTACCTTTAGATACTTTTACCCCCATACTAGGCACCTTTACCCCCATTCTGCCCAGGCCAATTTTCAGCTTTCAGCGCTGTCGCACTTTGAATGACGATTGCGCAGTCATACAACACTGTACCCAAATAACATTTTTATCATTCTTTTCGGACAAATAGAGATTTGTTTTGGTGGTATTTAATCGCCAATGTTTTTTTTTTTTTGCTAAATACAGTGCCTTGAAAAAGTATTCAAAATTTTCCACATTTTGTCATGTTACAACCAAAAACGTAAATGTATTTTATTGGGATTTTATGTGATAGACCAACACAAAGTGGCGCATAATTGTGAAGTGGAAGGAAAATGATAAATGGCTTTCAAATTTTTTACAAATAAATATGTGAAAAGTGTGGGGGGTAGATTTGTATAGCGCCCCCCGGAGTCAATACTTTGTAGAACCGCCTTTCACGGCAATTACAGCTCCAAGTCTTTTTGGGGATGTCTCTACCAGCTTTGCACATCTAGAGAGGAACATTTCTGCCCATTCTTCTTTGTAAAATATCTCAAGTTCTGTCAGATTGGATGGAGAGCGTCTGTGAACAGCAATTTTCAAGTCTTGCCACAGATTCTCAATGGGATTTAGGTCTGGACTGTGGCTGGGTCATTCTAACAACATGAGTATGCTTTAATCTAAACCAGTGGTCTCCAAACTGCGGCCCGAGGGCCAGATGCAGCCCTTTTCTTGCTTTGATTGCTATTTTCAAACACTGATACCAACAATGGGACATAATTCGACCCACTGACACCAACGATGGGACACAATTGTCTCCCAATGACACCAGCAATGGGCCTTAATGACACCAATGATGGGGCATGATTCCTCCCACTGACACCAAAGATGGGACATTGTTTATCCCCACTGATAACGGGACCTTTTCTACTCCCGGTGGCCACAGTCTGGCTCCCATTAGAGCAAAACTCCGGGCAACATTTTTTTCCATGTCCTTGTTTCTGATCTCCTACCTTCACCAAGTTTGCCATCCATGTTCTTCTGAGCTCTGTAGTTCCTCTGTAATAGGCTGCTGAACTTACTGAAAAATCGTTATTGCCTGCTGACTTCCTGTTTGTAAGACTGCTGGCTTCTATCCCTCTCCTGAGCTCAGCAAGTGGCCTGACACGCCCCAGTTGTAGCCCTCTGAAAACAAGCAGGGAAGACGCAGACAAGTTGTGGGCGGAAGGGGTCTGACAGCCCCCGGTCTGTGCCGCCCATGGAAGAGGTGTCCTCCTTCTCCTCTCTCCCCCCTCGTCCTCATCTGTTCCTACCAGCAATCTGCCCCTCTACCCTGCCCCCCCCCGACACACTACCCCTCTGCCCCCCCCACCTGCTATCTGCATGCAGAGCGGGGATTATCACCAGTAATCACTTGTATGACACAGTGGAGATCTCCCGCTGTGTCAGGTATTGTTATATGAGAACACTGATCGCTGATCTCCCACCCCCCCCGCCATTGTAGGAACAGTGCGCTGTCAATCATAATAAAGGCAGGGGCGGGACATCAGCGATCGGTGTTCTCACATACAATATCAGACACAGTGGGAGATCCCCGCTGTGTCATACAAGTGATTTCTGATAATAATCCCAGCTTTACACTAGTGGTCCCTGACATGGTGGGCCCATGGTGGTCCCTGACATGGTGGTCCCTGACATGGTGGTCCCTGACATTGTGGTGCTTGGCAAGTGGCACTGGTGGTCCCTGACATTCGGCACTGGTGGACACTGATAAGCTTGCACTGGTTTGCATTTATATTAAATGAATTCAATTTATTATTTTAATTTAAATGTATTTATTAAATGCATTAAATTAATATTATATTAATATGTATTTATATTAAAATGCTTTGCATTTATAAGACTGTAACCTATCATACCATGTGTTATGTATGACTTGCTGGCTGCAGAATGAGGGGTGTGATTTATGTTGAATTGGGCAAGTTCACATTTACATGTACAAGTCCAGTGTACCTCCCCACATATACTCCCATCCCAAGGATTCATGGAATCTGATTACAGTTAGAGAGAGAGAAGGGGATATGATGCAATCACTGTTCTAAGAGATCCTCCCCGCTAGAAAAGATGGTGCATTTTTTGAATCACAGAGCTGACTTCCTGAAAATTCAACCAGTCATATCTCTTAAACGGTAAGAAATTTCACAAATGTAGTAACTGTTTAGTGTTTTGTGTGGGGGGTGTACTAATGGGGGATTTTTTGAAAATCCCAGAGTTCTGCTTCAAGTCTGAAGAACAGTAAACTGACCCTTTGTTTAGAAAGTTTGGAGACCCCTGATCTACACCATTCCATTGTAGCTCTGGCTGTATGTTTCGGGTCGTTGTCCTGCTGGAAGGTGAACCTCCGCCCCAGTCTCAAGTCTTTTGCAAACTCTTAAAAGATTTTCTTCTAAGATTGTCCTGTATTTGGCTCCATCCATCTTCCCATCAACTCTGACCAGCTTCCCTGTCCCTGCTGAAGAAAAGCACAACATGATGCTGCCAACCAGTGGTGGCTGGTGCTCAAAATTTTTTTGGGGGGCGCAAACAAACTGATAAATAAAACCCATCAATTGCAGCCTCACTGTACCATCAAACGCAGCCACTGTGCCCATCGATTGCCTCCACTTTGCCCATCAAATGCTGCCACTGTGCCCATTAAATGCCACCACTGTGCCCATCAAACGCTACCACTGCGCCCATCAAACGCTACCCTTAGGCCATCAAATGCTCCCACTGTGCCATCATTTGCTCTCACTGTGCCCATCAAATGCTCCCACTGTGTTATCAAATGCTCCCACAGTACCCATTGAATGCTGCCACTGTGCCCCCCCGCCCACCATCTGCCCGGTACTCACCATGTCTCGGTGGGCAGCAGGTGATGGCGGTGAGTGGTTTCCTCCATGTCCTCAATGTCTTCTCCCGTCCGCTCCTCCCATCTTCTCCTCCCGTCCTCTCCTATGATTGGACGCCTAATAGGTGTCCAATCACAGCACCTGTCGTTTCAGCCAATCAGGAAACGGGTAACAGACTTTAGCACCGGATTGGCGGAGAAGCGGTTCAGTGTTAGGAAAGCGAATATTCATTTGTTTCATTCATTTTTCTAACACAGCTGAGTGAACTGCGAGTGCCATGCATAGCGCTCGCTGTTTACCTTTTTTGACGCCTATTAGAGCCTATGGCTTCAAAAAATACCCCGCTGCTGTAATTCAGGCGCCCGAAAAGGGACCGGGCACCTTAATAGGGGGTGGCAGCGGCGGCCATAGATAGATTCATGTAATGCTTGAATCTATCTATTGGTGATAGAGGGGTGGCTGGAGAGAGGGGGCAACTCCCGTGCGCCCTTATGGACGCACCGCCACTGCTGCCACCACCATGTTTACATGGCTTTAAACTTTTCCACAAATTTATTCCTGACCTGTCTGGTGTGTTCCTTGGCGTTCGATGCTGTTTGTTCACTAAGGTTCTCTAACAAACCTCTGAGGGTTTCACAGAACAGCTGTATTTATACTGAGATTACGTTATTAAATGACACACAGGTGGACTCTATTTACTAATTAGGTGACTTCTGAGAGCAATTGGTTCCACTAGATTTTAGTTAGGGGTATCAGAGTAAAGGGGGCTGAATACAAATGCCCCCCCCCACACTTTTCACGTATTTATTTGTAAAAAAAAATTGAAAACCATTTATCATTTTCCTTCCACTTCACAATTATGTGCCACTTTGTGTTGGTCTATCACGTAAAATCCCAATGAAATACTTTTACGTTTTTGGTTGTAACATGACAAAATGTGGAAAATTTCAAGGGGTGTGAATACTTTTTCAAACACTTTAAATGAAAAAAGACCACGTGTTGTACGTCACCGTGTTCTTGACGTTGGGAAATTCCAACAACATTTGTCTGACCGTGTGTATGCAAGACAAGTTTGAGGCAACATCCGTTGGAAAAAAAACATGGATTTTGTTGTCGGAATGTGCGATCGCGTGCATCGCATACTAGCTCATTATGAAATACTTACCTTAGATCGGAGCTGTTGCAGCAGCCCCACACACCACTCTGACTGGCAACATGTCTCCCAGAGTGGGTTTGCGGGCTCCGGCGCTGTGATTGGCTGGAGTCGGCGGTCATGGCATGGTTGCTGAAGATATGGCACGAGCGTGCCGTTTCTTTAGTGTGCATGCGCCAATGACATGGGCGCAAGCATATCGGGTAAATATCTCCTAAACCGCGCAGATTTAGGAGATATTTACAGTACCTCCAGGTAACCAATACTATAGGCTTCAAAAAATGGGGGAATTGGGACTTTAAATGAAGCACCGAAGTGCCTCCATCCCGGCTTGAATAAAAAACAAAGGGGGGACTTGGGACTTTGAATGAAGTGGTTGACTCATGTGGATGAATGAAATACAGTTTATTAGAATAGGAGGTAAAAAATTGCACGAAGATAGTATAATTCATATAAAGTGAATCAATGGATAAATGCCATATTCTATATACAAAAATCGATCAATGGATAAATGCCATAATCTATATACATGTTCATGATAGAATACCATCCAATTCATAGTGTATAACATAATCAGCACATGATAAAAATACATAACACATATTCCCATAAATCATTGTAGTTTAAAATATTATATCCAGATATATAGCATGATAGAACACACAGCTACATCCTCAAAGCCCGACGCGTTTCTGTGTATAAAAACACTTCCTCAGGGGCGGATGTTGTAGGGTATCTAAAAAACACATGTACCGTGAAGTATGTTAAAAAGGATTGTAATGTTGGGATATTGACACAAATTCGATGATGACGTCAACCAAAATGCTTACATGCCACAAGTAGCAACGGCGCATGGTCCATGCAGAGCTGAGGCCACGGAAGTGGTCCATCCCGGGAGCTGAGGTGGCCACCACACGACCAAGGGGGCGCACACATGAAGCCCCAAAAGACGCAACCCTCCCATCTCAAGGGCCTGTCCAAGAGGGTGCAAAGCCAAGGAAATGTATTCCTAGATGCATGAAGGAACAAGAGTTATTGGAGTGGGGGAGGAAAGTATACCTAAGTGAAGGGTGAGGATAGAAGAATGGAGCAAACCACACATGCAAAGGTGCAAAGGAAGATAGTAGGTGAGACCTGGGGATATGCAGTGAATACCATGGAAGTGTGAGAGCCACCAGAGGAATGGGAGAAAGGAGAGAAGAAAAAATGCTGGAAAATCCGTTGGAAAAAAAACATGGATTTTGTTGTTGGAATGTGTGATCACGTGCATCGCATACTAGCTCATTATGAAATACTTACCTTAGATCGGAGCTGTTGCAGCAGCCCCACACACCACTCTGACTGGCAACATGTCTCCCAGAGTGGGTTTATGGGCTCCGGCGCTGTGATTGGCTGGAGTCGGCGGTCATGGCATGGTTGCTGAAGATATGGCACGAGCGTGTCGTTTCTTTAGTGTGCATGCGCCAATGACATGGGCGCAAGCATATCGGGTAAATATCTCCTAAACCGCGCAGATTTAGGAGATATTTACAGTACCTCCAGGTAACCAATACTATAGGCTTACCTGTAGGTACAAGTGGTGTAACTAGGTTTACAACCACCTTAAGGACTGTCTAACCATTTAGCTATTCTCTTCAATCTGGAATTAGCAGTTTATAACGCCTCCATGTCTCGATCTGTAAATTATCACAACTGGGCTTGTATTGATCAGCCCAAATTTGACAAATTCTGTTACTTACTCCCTATCCTGCATCTTCTCCTCTGACACCCTTTTCGATTAAATAGATGCCCTTAACCAGGCGCTTTCATCTTCGTTTGAGACCTTTGCCCCATTAAAAATTCTTATTCTCCCGTTCAGCTCCATGGTATAATTCTCACCTACGTTTAATGAAGGCAGTCTTGTGGAGACTTGAGCAAATGTGGCGCCGTTCTGGCCTGACTGTTCATTATCAGGTCTGGAAAGATCATTTGTGTGTCTATAAGGGTCACATTGAGACTGCTAGATCAAACTATTTCTCCCATGCCGTCGAAAAAATTTTTAGCAACCCTAGACAACTCTTCTGCACCTTGACAGATTATTAAAACCCCTCAGTCCCTCCACATTACCAGCCTCAACACAGCTCTGTAGCACATTCCTAGATATTTTCTCCTTTAAAAATGTACAAAATAAGGCATCACATTCTCACCACGGCACATGTTTCGTCCACATCGCTTCCTAATCCACCCAGTTTTACTGGTTCTTCTCTCTCCCACTTCTCTCTACTTGACTCTGCATCCCTGATAAAATTGGTCTCTAACATAAAATCCTCTGCCTGCATACTTGATCCTATTCCCACCCATTTTTTTTAAATCTTGCTTTAGTTCTCTCTGCCCCATTATTCTCAATATCAAAAATAACTCCCTTAGCACTGGTTTTGTACCAACAATCCTCAAAACTGCCGCCATCACCCCAGTTCCGAAAAAACCCAGCATGGATTTGGACAACTTAAAGGCAAAACTTTTTTTTTCAGTTTTGGACGGAGTGTAGATGGATTAGAACACACATTCGTTTTTATCGCTGTCTGTGTCCCCGTTAAAGAAATTCACCCTCTCTATTTGTTCTGTTTACCATTATTATTGAAAGTGAAAGTAAAAGAAAATCCCAAATTTTGGGTTGTCCTCAGAAAAGTAATAGAAATCTTCCAATGAGGACACTAGTTCTTGTGATCTGGGGGTCCCCAAGGAATTCAATTAATTTACAGGGATTTTATGCCACACTTCCTGTTTGGCTATGACACAGGAAGTGAAGGGAAATCTCCCCGACAGTTGGTAGATAATTTCCATAAAAGAAGGACATGGTATACTGATAATAGAGTTACTTGATTTTTGTAATACTTTAGAGTTGTGGGTAGGGTAGTTAACCCTGATGAAGCCATCATGAGGAGGAGGAGGCTCCATAACACCAAGGAAGATCTGTGCCAAAAGGGGCTCCATAACACCAAGGACTGTCTGTGCCAGAAGGGGCTCCATAACACCAAGGAAGATCTGTGCCAGAAGGGGCTCCATAACACCAAGGACTGTCTGTGCCAAAAGGAGCTCCATAACACCAAGGAAGATCTGTGCCAGAAGGGGCTCCGTAACACCAAGGACTGTCTGTGACAGAAGGGGCTCCAAAACACCAGTGAAGGTCGGTGCCAGAAGGGGCTCCATAACACCAAGGAAGATCTGTGCCAGAAGGGGCTCCATAACACCAAGGAATGTCTGTGCCAGAAGGGGTTGCATAACACCAAGAAAGGTCTGTGCCAGAAGGGGCTCCATACCACCAAATAAGGTCTGTGCCAGAAGAGCCTCCATAACACCAAAGAAGGCCTCTGCCAGAAGGGGCTACATAACACCAAGGAAGATCTGTGCATGAAGGGGATCCAAAACACCTAGGAAGGTCTGTGTCAGAAGGGGTTCCATAACACCAAGGAAGGTCTGTGCCAAGGGGGGGTTCCATAACACCAAGGAATGCCTGTGCCAAAAGGGGCTCTAAAGCACCAGTGAAGGTTTGTGCCAGAAGGGGCTCCATAACACCAAGGAACGTCTTTGACAGAAGGGGCTCCATAACACCAAGGAACGTCTGTGACAGAAGGGGCTCCATAACACCAAGGATCGTCTGTGACAGAAGGGGCTCCATAACACCAAGGAAGGTCTGTGCCAGAAGGGGCTCCATAACACCAAGTAGGGTCTGTGCCAGAAGGGGCTCCATAACACCTAGGAAGGTCTGTGCCAGAAGGTGCTCCATAACACCTAGGAAGGTCTGTGCCAGAAGGGGCTCTGTAACACCAAGGGAGGTCTATGCCAGAATGTGCTCCATAACACCAAGGAAGGTCTGTGTCAAAAGGGGGTCCATAACACCTAGAATTTTCTGTGCCAGAAGAGGTTCCATAAAACAAGGTAAGGTCTGTGCCAGAAGGGGTTCCATAACACCAAGGAAGGTCTGTGCCAGACGGTGCTCCATACCACCAAGGAAGCCAGAAGGGGCTCCATAAAACCAAGTAAGGTCTATGCCAGAAGGGGCTGCATAACACCAAGGAAGATCTGTGCCAGAAGGTACTCCATAACACCAAGGACAGTCTGTGCCAGAGTCGACTTCACAAGACCAAAGAAGGAACTTTATCTAGGGGTGACTTTCACACTTTTTAGGATTGCAGGCCTTGGCAGCGATTAGCAAATAAATAAATAAGGATTTTTTGCTGCACTACCAAGATAATTGGAAGGGATGTCTGTATAAGTTTTTATTTTTGTGAGTCATGAATATCCAACTCTATAAAAAAAAAAAAAAAAGGAATCACAGCGGAATACTTAGATTACATTTTCACAATTTCGCTTATCCTTCTGCTACTGAAAAGTTGCAAACGTCTTTTTTTTTTTTAAAACTGTGACTCTTTGTTCCTTAAAGCATCGCAATACTTTTTTTTACGGTGTTGTTATTCCCCTTTATGCATTCCTGCGAGATTCATTTGAAACACTTGAGCCTCTACCGGTGAGTAATTTGCCTCTTTTTTTTAGTTTTGTACAAAATCAATTGTTAGCGGAACTCACGGAGAGTAAAAAAATAAAAAAAAAAGCCACAGGTGAACTTTTGTTCATCACTCCCGGAGCTGAAATGATAAATAATAATAAAGTGGGAGAGCGCCTTTTTTTTTCTACTGTCCATAAAGTCAAAGTACGCGTTTGTTTTTTTTTTTTTTTTTTTTTCCAGTGCAAAATAAGTGCTTTAATAAAACAAGCCGAACTTCCACTCTCAATGAAAACTGCCAATAGCACTTGCTGTGCTTTACTGGAATCGGGAACAAGACTGCAGCACCGAGCACAACCAACATACAAAATAAATATTGTACTACAACAATAAGGCAATATCATCTGGAAAGATAATGAAAACAGGCTTTTTTTTTTTTTTCCTTTGCAGCTGCCTGTAGGGGTAAGTGAACAATAAAATAGATTTAATAATTATCTTTTAGTGTCGGTACACATTCACTACACACTAAAATGATAATAAAAAACTTAAAGGGAATTCTGTTAGAAATAAATGTAATAAATGCTATTTGTTTATGAAAGAGGGCTTTGAAACCTTTTAATACTTTTTTTTTTTTTTTTATTCTTCTATGGCTGAATGCGTGGTACTAGACAGAAACATGTACTTTGTATTATTCCAATATAATACGCTCTGTACTGTGAATTTCTTTGACTCTTTGTTATTAAAAGTCAAACAAAAGTTGCCAGACTTTTATTTCAAAACCATTAATAAAATGTTTAAATTTGCTATTTGAAACTAAACTTTGGAAAACTTCCCTTCGTCGCTTCAGCCCCGGGAAGATTTTACCCCCCCCCTCCTGACCAGAGCACTTTTTTTGCGACACGGCACTGCCCCGCTTTAACTGACAATTGCGCGGTCGTGCGTCGTTGCGCCCAAACAAAATTGACGCCCTTTTTTTCCCCACAAATAGAGCTTTCTTTCGATCACCTCTGCGGTTTTACATTTTTTGCGCTATAAAACAAACAAAGAGCGACAATTTTGAAAAAAAACACAATTTTTTTATTTTTTGCTATAATAAATATCCCCCCCAAAAAATATAAAAAAAAACTATTTTTTTCCACAGTTTAGGCCGATATGTATTCTTCTACATATTTTTAGTAAAAAAAAAAATCGCAATAAGCGTATATTGATTGGTTTGCGCAAAAGTTATAGCGTCTACAAAATAGGGGATAATTTTATGGCATTTTTCTTTAAATTTTTTTTTATTAGTAATGGCGGCGATCAGCGATTTTTATCGGGACTGCGACATTATGGCGGACACATCGGACACTTTTGACATTATTTTGGGACCATTGTCATTTATGCAGCTATCAGTGCTATAAAAAAGCACTGATTACTGTATAAATGACACTGGCAGTGAAGGGGTTAACCACTAGGGGGCGATCAAGGGGTTAAGTGTGTCTTAGGGAGTGATTCTAACTGTTGGGGTGATGAGCTTCCACTCACATGACAGCGATCACTGCTCCCGATGACAGGGAGCAGTGATCTCTGTCATGACACAAGACAGAACGGGGAAATGCCTTGTTTACATAGGCACTTCCCCATTCTGAGGCTCCATGACACGATCGCCGGGCGACCGGCGTACATCAAGTCTGCCAGTCCAGCGGGCACAGTCACGCTGTACTGCTATCCCCGCCTCTTAAAGGGGACGCACAGGTACACCCATTTGCCCATTGTGTATATATATATATATATATATATATATATATATATATATATATATATACTGTATATATACAGTGCTCAGCATGAATGAATACACCCATTTTGAAATGTAAGACTTTAATTAATATCTCAAGGAACAGAAGAAAGATTTTCAAAATTTTGACAAAACTGAGTTTTATAAAACATTTGTTTAGCTCCATTACATGAAAGTAAAGTTAATAATATAGCTTAGGTTACAAAATCTTCAGTTTTACTCAAATTAGTTGATTCAAAAATGAATACGCCCCACAACAAAAACTCGTCCATTCTAGTATTTTGTATGACCTCCATGGTTTGTAAGGACAGCACCAAGTCTTTCAGGCATGGAATGAAGAAGTTGGTGACATATTGCAACATCAATCTTTTTCCATTCTTCAAGAACGACCTCTTTTAGAGCCTGCAGGGAGAGTGATGCTCAACTTGTCTCTTCAGAATTTCACCTTCAGAAATGCAACAGTGGCCTTAGATGTGTGTTTTGGATGATTGTCATGTTGGAAAAGTGCACGATGGCCAAGGGCACGGAGTGATGGTAGCATCTTCTCTTTCAATATAGAGCAGTACATCTGTGAATTCATGATGCCATCAATGAAATGCAGCTCCCTGGCACCAGCAGCACTCATGCAGCCCCACAGAAGGATACTGCCACCACTATGTTCCATTGTAGGCACCATGCAGTTTTGAAGCCATCAGTTTCAAAAACCTTTTATCTCATCACTCCGGAGTACAGAGTCCCAGTAGTCTTCTTCTTTTTCAGCATGGGCCCTGGCAAATTCCAGGTGGGCTTTTTTGTACATGGGCTTTAAGAGAGACTTCCATCATGGATGAACCCATTCATGCCATTCCTCTGCTGTGTACGCCGTATTGTGTCATGGGAAACAATCACCCCAGTTTGGCTTTCCACTCCTTTTGCTAACTGCAGTGAACTTGGATGGTGATTTTCTTCAACCCTCCTCATCAGAAGATGCTCCTGCTGAGGTGATAACTTCCGTGGACTTATCTCTGAAATGGTTGCAGTTCCATCTTTGTTACTAAGGATGAGCCGAACACTCCCCGGTTCGCACCAAAACATGCAAACAGGCAAAAAATTCGGACGAACACGCGAACGCCATTAAAGTCTATGGGACACGAACATGAAAAATCAAAAGTGCTAATTTTAAAGGCTTATATGCAAGTTATTGTCATAAAAAGTGTTTGAGGACCTGGGTCCTGCCCCAGACATGTATCAATCAAATCAAATTTTTTTTTAAAAACGGCCGTTTTTGTTGGAGCAGTTATTTTAAAGTGAAACAATAAAAATGAAATATTCCTTTAAATATCGTGCCTGGGGGGTGTCTATAGTATGCCTGTAAAGTGGCACATTTTTCCCGTGTTTAGAACATTACCACAGCAAAATGACGTTTGTAAAGGAAAAAAGTCATTTAAAACTGATTGGGGCTGTAATGAATGAATGAATGAATGAATGATTTGTAAAGCGCTGCAATTGCGAACTGAATCGCCTCAAGGCGCTAGATGTATTCTCTGTAGCCAGCTTCTAGAAAAGGAAGGTCTTTAGTTTTTTCCTGAAGGCCTGGTGGTTTTCTTCCATGCGGAGGTTGGTTGGGAGAGCATTCCATAGGCGAGGTCCTTGGACTGCAAATCTACGTTCTCCCTTTGCTTTGTAGCGGTATTTGGGAATGAGGAGGAGGTTTTGGTTAGCTGATCGAAGACTGCGATTCGGTGTGTAGTGTTTTATTTTTTCCCGGAGATATTGCGGAGCGTTTCCTTGTATGCATTTATGGGTGAGGCAGAGGGTCTTAAATATGATCCGGTTCTTTACAGTTAGCCAATGTAGGCTTTTTAGGGATGGGGAGATGGATTCCCAGGGCTTTTTTCCTGTTAACAGTCTTGCCGCCGTGTTCTGCATGAGTTGCAAGCGCGCAAGCTGATATTGGGGTAGACCTACGTAGAGGGAATTTGCGTAGTCGAGTCGGGAATTGATGATCGTTCCCACAACTGCCGCTTTGTCCTCTTCTGGGATGAAGGGGATGAGTCTGCGAAGCAGGCGGAGGAGGTGGTGGGATCCGCTCACCACCGATCCTATTTGTGCATCCATTGTCATTCCTGAGTCAAAGATGACTCCGAGACTCTTGACTTTGGTGCTGGGGGTAATGGATTGTCGGGTCTCGGCAATGCAGATAAAACTCATTGAGAAAAAAGGCATGGGTCCTCAGTACATTACCAGGCCCTTTGGATCTGGTATGAATATTAAGAGGGACCCGGAACCAAAATTTAAAAAAAAATTGCGTGGGGGCACCCCAAAATCTATACCAGGCCCTTCAGGTCAAATTTAAAAATAAAATGGAATAGGGGTCTCCCCAAAATCCATACTTGGTATGGATTTTAAGGGAACCCTGTGTCAATTTTTTTTTTTTAATTGCGTTGGGCCCCCCCCAAAATCCATACCAGACCCTTATCCAAGCATGCAACCTGGCAGGCCACAGGAAACGAGGGGGGGATGAGAGAGCGCCCCCTCTCCTGAACTGTACCAGGCCACATGCCCTCAACCTGGGAAGGGTGCTTTAGGGTAGCCCCCAAAGCACCTTGTCCCCATGTTGATGGGGACAAGGGCCTCATCCCCACAACCCTTGCCCGGTGGCTGTGGGGGTCTGCGGGCGGGGGGATTATCGGAATCTGGAAGCCTCCTTTAACAAGGGGATCCTCAGTTCCCGGACTCCCCCCTATGTGAATTGGTAACTGGTACATTGTACCCCTACCATTTCACAAAAAAAAGTGTCAAAAATAGTAAAAAAAGACAGGAGACACTTTGGGGCAAGTCCTTTATTAAAAAATAAAAAAATAAAAATGTCCCACAATGTAGATCCATCTCCATCGCCCGACGAGCCAAAAAAAAGAAAAAAAAAAGCCGCAACAGCTCCTACTCCATGGGAGGCTCCCGCCAAGTGACGCTTCTTCTCGGTGACAGCTGTTATATAGCTGAGGGCTCAGTGACGTAAACGGGCGACCCCGCCTTCCTCTGACATCACGTGGTGTCAGAGGGGGGCGAGGTCACCCGTTTACGTCACCGGGTTGCCCTGCCCTCAGCTATATAACAGGGTCTGGTATGGATTTTGGGGGGGACCCTACACCATTTTTTTTTAAATTTGGTGCAGGGTTCCCCTTAATATCATACCAGACCTGAAGGGCCTGTTGTGGATTTTGGGGGGGGCCCCCATGCAATTTTTTTTACATTTTTGTTTGGGGGTCCCCTTAATATTCATACCAGACCCACAGGGTCTGGTAATGGTCTGGGGGGAACCCATGCCATTTTTTTTCAATGATTTTCATCTATATTGCCGAGACCCGACAATATATTACAGCTGCAATCAGTTTTAACTCCTTGCCGACTGGCTCACGCCAGTATACGTTGGCAGAAGGGCATGAACAGGCATATTACCGTACCTGTACGTTGCCCTTTAAGACGCAGCATTGTGGGTGCGCGCACGCTGCCGGCAGCGCACGCACGCCGCGAGCTCCATGAGTGTGATTGATGTCCGCGGGGATACCTGCGATCGTCTTACGGAGAGGAAGATCGGGGAAATGCTGATGTAAACAAGCATTTCCCCATTCTTCCTAGTGACAGGACACTGATCACAGCTCCCTGTGATCGGGTGCGGTGATCAGTGTCGTGACACACATAGCCCATCCCCCCTACAGTTAGAACACATCCCTAGGACACACTTAACCCCTGCAGCGCCACCTACTGGTTAACCCCTTCACTGCCAGTCACATTTACACAATAATCAATGGTTTTTGGCCAGCCATGGGCTGAAGTGGTTAAATTACTTTTTTTCCTTTAGAAATGTCATTTTGCTGTGGTATTGTTCTAAACACGGGAAAACTGCGCCATTTTACAGGCATACTATAGACACACCCCCAGGAATGATATTTTAAGGAATATTTCATTTTTATTGTTTCACTTTAGCATTATTAAAATCACTGCTCCTGAAAAAACGGCCATTTTTAAAACTTTTTTTTGCATTGATACATGTCCCCTGGTGCAGGACCCGGGTCCCCAAACACTTTTTATGACAATAACTTGCATATAAGCCTTTAAAATGAGCACTTTTGGTTTTTCATGTTAACGTTCCATAGACTTTAACGGTGTTCCGCGGCTTTCGAATTTGCCGCTAACACCGCATAATGTTCGCTATTCGGCGAACACCCGATGTTCGAGTCAAACTTACGCTTGACTCGAACATCAGGCTCATCCCTCTTGGGAGGGGCTTTCTTAAGTAACGCTCTTTTATAATCACCTGTCTGCTGGACACCTGTTTAATGATTAATTAGACTTACCTGTAGTTTAATTCTTGCTAATTAGGATTGTGTTGTCAAAAATGTAGCTTTTCCCCAAAGACTTTCAGTGGGGTGTCTTCATTTTTGCAACATGGTCTTGAATGAATTTGTTAGGGAAAAAACTTTTTTTTGTGTGTGCAAATTAACGAATCTTGGATGCAATCAATGGCTGCATTTGTGGGAGTATTTTGTAGTTCAGTGTCCCATAGAAGATATTGATTCTAAAAGGAAAGTAAAAATTTTCCGACACATTAGTTGGGGTGTACTCATTTATGCTATATATACAGTGCCTTGAAAAAGTATTCATACCCCTTGAAATTTTCCACATTTTGTCATATTACAACCAAAAACTTAAATGTATTTCATTGGGATTTTATGTGATAGACCAACACAAAGTGGCACATAATTGTGAAGTGGAAGGAAAATGATAAATGGTTTTTAAAGTTTAAAAAAAAAACCATCTGAATAGTGTGGTGTGCATTTTTTTCCAGCCCCCTTTACTCTGATACCCCTAACTAGAATCTAGCGGAACCAATTGCCTTCAGAAATCACCTAATTAGTAAATAGAGTCTACCTGTGTGTAATTTAATCTCAGTATAAATACAGCTGTTCTGTGAAGCCCTCAGGTTTGTTAAAGAACCTTAGTGAACAAACAGCATCATGAAGGCCAAGGAACACACCAGACAGGTCAGGGATAAAGATGTGGAGAAGTTTAAAGCAGGGTTAGGTTATAAAAAAAATATCCCAAGCTTTGAACATCTCACGGAGCTCTGTTCAATCCATCATCGGAAAATGGAAAGAGTATGGCACAACTAGAACCTACCAAGACATGGCCGTCCACCTAAACTGACAGGCTGGGCAAGGAGAACATTCATCAGAGAAGCAGCCAAGAGGCCCATGGTAACTCTGGAGGAGCTGCAGAGATCAACAGCTCAGGGGGGAGAATCTGTCCACAGGACAACTATTAGTCGTGTTCTCCACAAATCTGCCCTTTATGGAAGAGTGACAAGAAGAAAGACATTGTTAAAAGAAAGCCATAAGAAGTCCTGTTTGCAGTTCGCGAGAAGTCATGTGGGGGACACAGCAAACATGTGGAAGTTATGCTCTGGTCAGATGAGACCAAAATTGAACTTTTTGGCCTAAAAACAAAATGCTACACAATGGAAAACTAACACTGCACATCACCTTGAACACACCATCCCCAATGTAAAACATGGTGGTGGAAGCATCATGTTGTGGGGATGATTTTCTTCAGCAGGGACAGGGAAGCTGGTCAGAGTTAATGGGAAGATGGATGGAGCCAAATACAGGACAATCTTAGAAGAGAACCTGTTAGAGTCTGGAAAAGACTTGAAACTGGGACAGAGGTTCACCTTCCAGCAGGACAACGACCCGAAACATACAGCCAGAGCTACAATGGGATGGTTTAGATCAAAGCATATTCATGTCTTAGAAAGGCCTAGCCAAAGTCCAGACCTAAATCCAATTGAGAATCTGACAAGACTTGAAAATTGCTGTTCACAAACTCTCTCCATCCAATCTGACAGAGCTTGAGATATTTTGCAAAGAAGAATGGGCAAAAATGTCCCTCTCTAGATGTGCAAAGCTCATAGAGACATCCCCAAAACGACTTGCAGCTGTAATTGCAGTGAACGGTGGTTCTACAAAGTATTGACTCAGGGGGGGACCACGCAAATGCACGCCACACTTTTCACTTATTTATTTGTAAAAATGTTGAAAAACATTTATCATTTCCCTTCCACTTCACAATTATGGGCCACTTTGTGTTGGTCTATAACATACAATCCCAATAAAATACATTTATGTTTTTGGTTGTAACATGACAACCTGTGGAAAGTTTCAAGGGGTATGAATACATTTTCAAGGCAACTGTATTACATAACAGTGATGTCTAAATCAGTCCCCAACTTTCCTAGCACCAGGAATTGGCCTTGTGGAAGACAACCCCTCTACAGACTGGGAAGGGGAGGTGCAGCCCAGTTGTTGCCTGCTCACCAATATGGCCCCATAGCTCCTTGCAGCAGCGTATGCCTACTTTCCATCTTCCACATCACTGACCTAACCATACCCTACTGATTTAAAATTCTAGGAATGCTCCATGGCACCATTCCTCCCACCAACACCAATGAGGTGGCACTATTCCTTCCACCGACGCCAACGACGGGACACTGTTTACTTCTACTGACACCAAGACATTTTCTACTCCCACTGGCCAGTTGAGCCCACCTACAGTTTGAAGGACAGTAAACTGGCCCTTTGTTTAGAAAGTTTGGAGACCCCTGCTCTAGATCAACTGATCCGGCCTGCCGTGGGGGATTCTGGGTAGTCCAGCACAGGGCTGGTCTCAGTCTTACTTCCGATTCTCGGACTACATTTCCCAGCAGCTACAGAGCAGACAGAAAGGGTGGGCCAATTTGCACCCTCTTCCTAGTTTGGCAGAGACTCTCCCCCACCCTGTGCAAATACAAATCAAGCCTTACTCACCTGCCTCCCACCCCCTCGCCGCAGCCTGGCCCCCAACAGGTCACAGACTGGCAGGGGTTGGGGAGCTCCGGTCTAGAGGAAGAAGGTGCTAACCCTGGATGATGCTGTGTGAAGATGTCCACCTTCTGGTGAGAAAGGATGAGGAAGGCATTGTCAGGAGGCATTCTCTAATCTCTTTGAGAAGTAAAATAGACGGGTAAATGCTAGGGTCAAATAGTGTAAGGGCTAAGTGTCAGCGAGCACTTCACCTGATTTTGTCAGTCATTCAGATTCTTCCATTGAATTTCCTTACACTGAAGAGTGAGAAAGACACTATGGCTGTTGTAGACCACTCTAGACCAGTTCTTTTTTCAGACATTTTATTAAATGTCTATCTGTTGAGAGTAGATATTTGCTTGCTCAAAACAAAATTATAAATACATTTTTTTTTACTTTACAGTACATATACTGTATTTTCAGTCCAAACTTCAAAGTTTAGTTACTCGTTTGGTTCAAGAAGCAGGGTAATCAGATAAAAGAATGTAAAAGGTATTTAAAGGCGATGATGAGGCCTGCACATGATTAGGTTCACACCAGTACATTCAACTCTGCCAGTCCTTTGAAACCTTGGTTACTCAAGTGGAAATAATGTGTTGCCACAGGTAAGAATAAAAACCCATGATATATTCCATATCTATTTTCAGAGATTATTATAATAGAAAAGAGTGAGAGGTGGAGAGAGATTTCTCTACGTTACAGAGGCTTTTTTTCAAAAAGAGGGTTAAATATTTACTGTACTATATTATTTATAAGGAACAATTTAATTTCTACCTTGATTTTAGCATTATATTATTATTATTATTATTTCTATTATTATTATAATTTCCATTATTGTCATCATTATTATCATCATCATTATCATTATTATTATTAGTATTACATTGTATATAATAATAATTGAGGGGAGAGAGAATTTATCTAAATTATAGTTGTTTTTTCAAAAAAGGGCCACAGGAGGGTTATGTATTTATTATAATATTTACAGAGAACAAATTAATTCCTAATGTTGTTATTTTTATTTAAATAATAATAATAATAATAATAATAATAATAATAATATTAACAGATAAGAGATAAAGAGAGAGAGAGAGTTACAGTTTCTTTTTTTAGATGGAGGCGGAACAGGGGGGGGGGGGGGGGGTAATTATTTATGTTCTTCAGAGAATAATAATTTATACTTATATTTGATCAAATTATTATCATTATATTATATATAATCGTCATCTTCTTCTTTCTTTTTTCTTCTTCTTACTTCTTTCTTCTTCTTTCTTTCTTCTTTCTTCTTTGTTCTTCTTTCCTACTTCTTATTTCTTCTTTCTACTTTCTTCTACTTTCTTTCGTCTTTCTTCTTCTTTCTTTCTTCTTCTTTCTTTCTTTCTTTCTTCTTTCTTCTTCTTTCTTTCTTCTTTCTTTCTTCTTCTTTCTTTCTTTCTTTCTTCTTTCTTCTTCTTTCTTTCTTCTTTCTTTCTCCTTTCTTCTTCTTTTGTCTCCTTTCTTCTTTCTTTCTTCTTTCTTCTTCTTTCTTTCTTCTTTCTTTCTCCTTTCTTCTTCTTTTGTCTTCTTTCTTCTTTCTTTCTTCTTTTATAATTATTATTTTGTATATAATAATGATAATACCAGACTAGAGAAAAAGTTTTCTCTGCACTACAGTCACACTTTTTTTTTTTTTAAATGGGGCAGAAGGAGAATGATTTACTATATTCTTTACATACGCTTTAAATTGGAAGCTACTGACTAGCAGACCAAATGTGCTCTCCACTGTGCCAAAATGTTTAAGATATCACTTTTTGGTGGGCCAAACCATTAGGGCCCCTTCATATCACTGCAGCACATTAGCACACGTGTGTTGTTATGCACATTATGGTTTATTGTGTTTATGACAGCCCATTCAATTGCATAGGCTGGCTAACGCACCCAAAAGGGGCATGTACCATTTCTGGCAGTACATCGCAATGCATTGCATGGTCTGTGCTGCAACGCACCTCCATCAGCATGTTGCATAGAGGTGCCATTAAGACCTTGCATTGTACAAACCAAATATAACATACATAGAGGCAAAAGGTACCTTACTTTTCTTTCTCTGCTTCCACTCAGGATGAAAGTCCTGCATTCTTGCTTTAATTATTGCTTTTGGCTGCTATTGGATGATGTCCCCGGGGCTGTAGTTATATGATGCCGCTCATAAAATGCTCCATTACATTATGTGGATTTGTATACATTTTGCATGTACTAATTGAGATTACATAAGAATATTTAAAGTTGTTTTAAAAGCGCAAGGTTTTTTTTTACCTTCATGCATTCTATGTGTGCAGAGCCCCCCCCCCCCCATACTCACTCGATCCAGCGATGTGCATGAGACCAGTTCTTCATCTGGATCTCTCATTCCTCATCCCTCAACTTCCTGAAGACGGCTCATTTGATAGGCTGAAACGCGTTGAGGTTGATCCGCGTCATTGCGACACACTTCCGGTCCCGGAAATCAAACAGCAAACCGCGGCGGTTCTTCATTGCCTACGGGCAGATTTCCTGTGAACTTACCTGCTATTCACACCAGGTGCCAGGCTTTTAGGCACCCTTACATGTGAGTTTAATAATTATTATGCCTTTTTATCTGAAATAAAACTTTTAAACGGTATTGCACAATGAGGTTTTTTCCTGTCATATCTATCCACATGAGGAATACTTATCCCAAACAACACCAGTCTAAAGAGGATCCACGGGGACTGCCCCACATGCGTATTTGACCAAACTAGCAATAGTTGGTCCATTTTGAGGGGTGAGTTCACATCTATGTGGGGGCACCCTCTTGTGAGCACTTATCAAGCACGGAATTTTGCATCCATATTATTTTTTTGAGCACGAGCACTTTATTTGGGACTTGGAATTTGTATTGCTTAAGTCTTTGAAGCACTGTTAATGGGACTTTTTAACGACTTTTTGATTTCAGGTCGCCATAATATAATGTGGTTTATGTATATTTAATACCTGTGGAACATAGCGTGGTTTTGTTGTTATTGTCATTGTCTGAGACAGCAGTGGGACCAATTGGCTCCCGCTACTGTCAATCAGAGCCAGTGAGCCAATGAGGAGAGAGTGGGCGGGGCCGAGCCGTGGCCAGGAGCGTCAAGAGCCAGGAGCATCAACGGGGGACCCAAAAAGAGAAGGATCTGGCCTGCTCTGTGCAAAACCATCACAGAGAACAGGTAAGCATTACATGTTTGTAATTTTTTTTTTCTTAGCGGACTGTTAATGCCACTTTATTGATAAATATTATTGATAATAATAATAATAATAATAATAATAATAATAATAATAATAATAATAATAATAATTAGAGATATGGGGGATGAGTGTGGGATAATTATGACCCTACCATCCCATAAGAGGCATGTACTGTACAGTGAAAAAATGGGTGGGGCTTTGCATGTACCTTGTGTGGTCTAATAAATCGCCAAAACTAGTAAATTACAAAAATAAACAAATCTTTATTTTGCACATATATATATGTGTGTATATATATATATATATATATATATATATATATATATATATATATATATATATATATATATATATATATATATATATATATATATATATAGTTTCATTTAAAAAAGACAAAACATTTATTAAAAAATACAGTTCGGTTGTCCAGGGTATGGTTAGCCTGGCAGAGGAATCCGAAAAAATGGCCAGATTTATTTATTGATAATTGCGATTGCTACATTTGTTTGGATTAATAAACAATATTTTCCATTTTTAATAAGTTTACAGCAACATTTTCTTTTCTTTTTTATTTATTTATTTTCTAATCAGCTCTAAGATCATCTTCCATTTGTCTCTTGACCTCTTTTATTGTAAAGGTCCAAATATAACAATCATGCCATTGTAAAAGTCAACTTTCTCGGTGTCCTTAGATTCCTTTATCTGGCCTTGCCATCCTAATTAACACTGAGACTGATAGGCGAGAATTTGCATATAGAGTGATTTTTGATTAGAACTTGTGCGATTTTTTATAGAAGCTTCCATTTCATTAATAGCCCTCTAATATAATATACAACTGCAATTTAGTCGGTCATTTTGAGGTAATCTAGTTAACAAGCAGGTGTGATTAATTTCCGATAACAGCTGGTTTTGGCCAAGCGTTGGATTTAATCTTGTTTGTTCTTTGCGGTTTTTATAAACTCTTCCTCGAAGTTTGGAGTTATAATAACATTAATGATTTCAGTAAAATATTATTCCCTTAAAAAAAGAGTTCATGTTTTGATGGATGTTTTTTGGCATTCATCTTCAGTTTGTAATAAAATGATGAGATGAGCGTAAGAGGAAAATCAGAGCCATAACAAAAGCCTGATTCCCAAAGAGCAAAAAAACTTTAAATATACCTATTGGAAACTGATACATAAGAAGCAAATAAAATAAACAAAAACAAATGAAAAACAACTAGTCCCTATTTATTGCGGAAAGGACATCCATGGTCCATAAAACTTCATATATGTATATACAAGGACATCGTTTAAAAGCATAATTTTAGGCGTGATACAAAGAGATGATACAAGAAGCTATAAAATCTACGCGTTTCATGGAAAACACTGTTTCCTCAGGACCGTACGCTGAGGATATGGATAATACAAAAAATGAATGGTCCATGATGGCAAAGAAAAAAACAAACAAAACTTTAATCCCACCCCAACACTTACCCCCACCATAAAGTGGATAAGTCTCGTAAGAGGATATAGCAATGTTTGAAAGTTTTTTTATTATATGTTATTGTAATATAATGTCTGATGGATTTATTTTATTTTTGATAGTGAGACTTGTTCCTTCCAACTACCCCTGACGAAGCAAAACAGCAAAACGTGTTGACGCACAGGGGCTCACTGCCTTTTATTTGGTGTCAACTCTCTTGTTTATTCTAGCTACTCATTACTATCATATGCCTATCGTATGTTTTTAATTCTTTTTTACTTGACCTGTTTGATATGACTTATTGTTAATAAAATATATTTTTGTACTACATCATTTTCCATCTTGCCTGTAAAGTCCAAATTAGGGCCCTGTGGCCCTTTACCTCTTCTCTCTTCTATTTAAGTTCATACGGATGTGGCTTTAGGAGTCTTATTTCAATTTTCTTGTGAGAGGATATAACTGGGCCCCAAAACCCAAGACACCTCCACAAAAAAATAAATAAATAATTACGTAATCCTGTTCTAGTTCATCATAAACCAGAAACAGGGTGAATGTAAAGGGTATTGCATAATAAGGGTTTGTATATAAAATGTTGTAGTCTATAATATGTTATTGATTTGTAGACATGTGTGGTTCATTTTCATTATTTCCGAGATTTGTAAATATCCGGATACCCGGATTACAGTATAAACAAAGTTTATCGAATGCTCCGAATAACGAAACAAAATTTGTCCGAATTTCAGAAATTCAAAATTAAATTCAAATCGATTTTACATCAAATTCCAGTCGTATTTGAACTGTAAACATATTTCTGTAATCAAAGACTGTATGTGTGTTATTAGAGTACCATTTCCAAATAATGCTGTTTTTGTTAAGCCAAAGGTGATTTAAAGAGCCATTGTAATCATTTGCTGAAGATTTTTCTGTTATTCACTTTGCCATATTAAAATCGAAAAAAAAAAATCTAAAGTTTTCTATTTGAGCGATTCAAAATCTATCAATTTGAACGTTCTAATCAAAAAAAAAAATGGTACATTTTGAAGAAAAGTCGAAAAAGGCATAAAACTGATTCCAAATACGAATTCCAAATACAAATTCTGAATACGAATCAAACAAATCAACCAAAAATAACTAGATTATTAAATCTAAGCTAATAAAAAACGAAAAACAATTTTTTTCATCATGCACATGTCTATTTATTCATTTATTTATTTTTTTACTTTCAATCCCTAATGAGCAATGAAAAATAAAAATATACATAAAAAATGTACTAGTTTAGAAAATTGGACATGCTACACACGTCCAAAAAAGCTTCGTCCAAGTATGCAGGGCGTGTGCAGTACATCTAGTCCTTCCACCCTGCTGCTGTGTTCCTCTTCTCCTTCCATTTTCTATTCCCAAATCTTAAAATAAAGTGTTAATATAGCAGCTCTAGCAGATGCTGTAAAAAAATAAATAAAAATAAAGTAATTTATCAACACTGTTCACACACAAACTACAGAGTTCCATTATTAGTTTGGTATCTATTCTGTATCATTCATCTGTAGATCAAATGGTGAACTTCTGTCTCCAGATGTTATCAGTTGAAGCAAAAAACAAGTGTTTTCTTTAAATAAAATTGTCTCTGTTTAACCCCACTTCCGGATCGCCCTCCGTGGCTATACGTCATGACTTTGACGTTAAATACTGTTAATATGGCAGCAGATAGTTGCCATAACCCCAGGATTTTTATTCATAGAAGGGGGCCACTTTAAGATAAAAGTGGTCTCAGCGGCAGATTCGCTGCAAGATCACTTTTATGGGCGATGGGAGAGGTCCCCCCCCTCCGCTGTGTCCCGGACATCTCCTCTGCTTACATTGAAAATAGCGGAGACCATCCGATCCTATGGTCTGATGGGCAGGAAGTCGGGTAAGAGCATGATGGCCCCCACTTGACTCTATGCCCTTGGAGGACCGGAGCAACAGTTTACTATGCTTCATTGATGAATGGACATAGGATTAATTGGTACAGATTGCTCACTGTGTTCATTCAGGAAAGGGAGGGGCCAGTCAATCCCATATTTACACACCCCTTCCCCTGCTCTCCATCCTGAAACATCCCCCTGTGTGCCTGTAGCAGCTGCCGGCAGGATAGGGAAAGAGAGAAGCAGGCAGTGCTGCGGGGAGAATGGGGCACACAGGGGGGCCCGGACAGCAGATGGAAGGGGCTTATGTGCTAGGACCAACCCCCCTGCAGTACAGCCAGAGGGAGAAAGAGGAGGAGAAGCTGGCAGAGCTGTAGGGGGAGGCTTAAGAGGATTGGTGTCTGCAGTAAGGCCCCATTCACACCTGAGCATTTTGTAGCTTGAAGCCTGAACGCTTGAGGGGGAAAAAATCCATTATTCTCTATGGAGATGGTTCACATCTCCACTCCAAGTCGCCTGAAGCTCAAACAAGTTCTGGACCCTTATTTGTCGCTCGAATCGGGTAGATTTGGGCATTTTGGGAGCATATTCACCCAGGAAGCAGGTGACAACATAGCAACAAATGATGAAACAGATGACCATTATTCCTATTGGCTAATAAAAAAAACGCCAAAGCTCAAAAATGCCAGAAAACGCTGCATGGAAACGAGCAAATACGCGTGACAAAACGCGCCACAAAACGCCTGAAAAACGCTCAGAAACGCTACGCTCAGGTTTGAATGGGGCTTTATGCCGCGTACACATGATCGGACTTCTCGTCGGAAAAAGATATGACGGCTTTTCTGACGGGATTCCGCTCAAGCTTGCCTTGCATACACACGGTCACGCAAAAGTTTGCTGAAATTACGACCGACAAGAACGCGGTGACGTACAACACTACGACGAGCCGAGAAAATGAAGTTCAGTGCTTCCGAGCATGCGTCGAATTGTTTCCGAGCATGGGATAGGGATTTTGCCACAGACAATCGCATTTTCGGATAGGGACTTTTCCTGGACGAAAAATTGAGAACGTGCTCTCAATCTTTTGCCTGGTTGGAATTCGGCCAGCAAAAGTCCGATGGAGCATACACGCAGTCGGAATTTCCAACGAAAAACTCTCATCGGTCTTTTGCGGGTCGAAATTCCGATCGTGTTTACGCGCATAAGACGGTACAGGCAGCCTCCCCTTTTTGAACTGATGGGGCCCGGGCCCAGTACAGGAGGGCTGGCCGTACTGCCTTATCAGTGGACCTGTGTGGGGGGGGTAGCGCTACATCACCTTAATGCACAGAATGCATTAAGGTAAAACAATCCTTCAGCCTTTAGAACCACTTTATGGCATCATTCAGAGCGGTGATGTTTTTTTCTCATAGATGTTACTATAACAGTTTGCTACATGAATATCATTCGTTCAATTAGTAGTAAAGCTGGTAATTATGTCATTTAGAGAGATCTTTACTCATGTACACGTAGGCAGAAGACAACTTACAAGCTCGCTGGAATGATGGTGTTTGTGCCACAAGCTAGTAGATTATGTAGGAGGAGAGATTATCACTCGGAACCACGTCGGGTTTCATGCCAGGAATTTGTCTCCCAAGTGATGCATCTGATAGCGGCTCAACGAGGAGTGAAGAGACACTGAGCAGTCAGACTTCAAATGGCCAAATCTACCTATAGAACTAATTAGGCGACAGCCTGACGCTTGACTGCAACAGATCTCCTGCAGCACCATCATCAATTAGACCGAGGTGATGGATTTAGTTACAGCCTATACCAGTGATGGCGAAACTTGGCACCCCAGATGTTTTGGAACTACATTTCCCATGATGCTCAGCTACATAGTTAGGTTGAAAAAAAAAACACAAGTCCATCCAGTTCAACAATAAAAATAAATAAATAAATAATAAATAAAAAATAATATCATACACCCAACCCTATACCCACAGTTGATCCAGAGGAAGGCGAAAAACCCCAGCAAAGCATGATCCAATTTGCTCCAGCAGGGGAATAAATTCATTCCTGACCCTCGAGAGGCAATCGGATTTTCCCTGGATCAGAAAGGGGATTGGAGTGACTTTGAACGTGGCATGGTTGTTGGTGCCAGACGGGCTGATCTGAGTATTTCTGGGATTTTCACACACAACCATCTCTCGGGGTTTACAGAGAATGGTGGGAAAAAGGGAAAATATCCAGTGAGCGGCAGTTGTGTGGAGGAAAATGCCTCGTTGATGTCAGAGGTCAGAGGAGAATGGGCAGACTGGTTCTAGATGATAGAAAGGCAACATTAACTCAAATAACCACTCGTTACACCCAAGGATTAAAAACTAATGATAATGATAATGATGTTGTGGTAACTTGGCCAAATAAAAAATACAAGCATAATAATATTATTCTTGATATCACTAGAAAACAAAAAGAATTTTAAAATACAGTTTGCAATAACTCCATCAGTATCACCAGCAAAGCAGCTTCATTATTATCCCATTAAAGAAGAAGAGAATTGTGCGCTGCATTTCGCCAATTCATAATTTGCCGCGTCACGAATGTTAATTCTCTATTAAGAAAGCTAGTTTACAAGACCGACCGCTTCCGGCTCGTCCTTGCTTCCGATGCATGCGTGTTTGTACTTTGGACTTTTGCGTGATGGACTTGTGTACACACAATATGAAAATCAGACAACAGACCGTTGTCCGCCGAAAGTTTACTAGCCTGCCGTCCATTTGTTGGCCGAAAGTTGGACAACAATTGTCTGATGGAGTGTACTAATGGTCGGATATTAGGCAAACAGTCTGTCATCACTCAATTCCCGGCCGAAAATCCGATCGTGTGTACGAAGGCTTAAGTGCCTGGCTGGCAAGGATTTATTTTCAGTTTCGTTTTTATTTTTTATTTTCATGCAACCTTTTAAATAAAGCCTGGCTACAAGTCAGATTTTAAGAAACCTGCCGTTTGGACTACCTTTTTTCGCAGGGAATGTGATGCCCATTTGAGCTAACCCCCCACAATATAGATAGATAAATAGATATTCGTAATTAGTATAATATAATATCATTTTTTTTTTTTTTTTGGGGGGGATCTCTGTGTTTGCTGGTTGGGCCCCTCTTTTTGACTCTCTGTTCAGCGCCACCAAGTTCACCATCTACACAACATAGTAAATAATGGTTTTTAAAATGTAACCACGAGCCACATCTCTACATATGTCTTGCTGTCCTCTGCTACATATAGTCAGTTGTACATGATTTTGTCCCATGGTGTCGCTCATATTCTTGTTTTGTGTTTACATCTGTTTATTCCTAACATCAAAGTCCTCTGGATTGTCCCTGAGGAAGAGCACAAGTCTCGAAACATGTTGGTAATTTGGACATTACTTAACTTGTATAAGCAAGATCAACACCATCAAAAATAAGGAGGGGGTGGGGGGGGGCTCTTGGTTGATTTGTATTTTTACAAATAGAGCAACTTTGCTTTTTTGCCACTGTTGCCAATTTTGTGAGATGTAATCTTTTTAGGCCTGTGCCTGGTTGTAATCTAATACAGTAAAACATTGGATTGCGTGCATTAGTCGTTCCTGAAACATGCTTGTAATCCATAGCACTTGTATAGCAAAGCGAATCTCCCCATAAGAAATAATGGAAACTCAAATAATTTGTTCCACAACCATTTATTCATAGGTCCTTAAGGTTATAGTCCATATAAAAAGATTATAGCAATGTGATCAGGTTGTGTAACCATAAAATGTCCATCCACAAATGGAAGCCTCCACAAGAGGATTAGAAGCAAAATCCAGTAGGAGCTACAAAGTATAAAAGAGAAGAGAGGAGCCTCTTATAACCCGTACACACGGTCGGATTTTCTGACGAAAAATGTGTGATAGGACCTTGTTGACGTAAATTCCAACCGTGTGTAGGCTCCATCACACATTTTCCATCGGATTTTCCGACACACAAAGTTTGAGAGAAGGCTATAAAATTTTCCGACAACAAAATCCGTTGTCGGAATTTCTGATCGTGTGTACACAAATCCAACGGACAAAGTGCCACACATGCTCAGAATAAATAAAGAGATGAAAGCTATTGGCTACTGCCCCGTTTATAGTTCCGACGTACGTGTTTTACGTCACCGCGTTCAGAATGATCGGATTTTCCGACAACTTTGTGTGACCGTGTGTATGCAAGACAAGTTTGAGCCAACATCCGTCGGAAAAAATCCTCGGAATGTCCGATCAATGTCCGACCGTGTGTACAGGGCATAAGTGTAGCAATATGTTGCTAAATGTTGTACCTTCATTAAATGTAACCATATTGCTACACTTAGAGGCGAATTTCTTCTCTTTTATACTCAGTGGTGACATGACGCTACTCGTATACCAAGACATCGCTTGTATATCAAGTGAAAAGTTATTTAAAAATGTTGCTTATCTTGCAAAATGCTCTAATTATTTTAGTAAATATAAACACCTTTTCTCATCAGCAGTATATAGCAGTCTTGTGACTTCTATCAGTGTCTGGTTAAAGCTTGTAGGAGTTTTCATTCTGCTCTGACTGTCCTATGAGGCTGCATGACCCCTGACCCTCTGTATGGACAGTGTGGGTTGGCCCTGTGCTGATCAAATGCACAGGGCCATCTTAATGCAAGGGCACTGCCCAGGGGCCCCAGGTACATGGGGGCCCCACAATAATCTTGCATTGCATCATACTTGCCAACTGTCCCGGATTTGCCGGGACAGTCATGCTTTTTACTAAACTGTCCCAATATGTTCCGGGAAGCGTACCAGGACCTATACTGTGCCCTCCTGATCCCAGTGTTGTGCCCTCCTGAGCCACCCCCCCTGTACTTTGCCCTTCTGCATTCCCCCCTGTACTGTGCCCTTCTGCATTCCCCCCTGTACTGTGCCCTTCTGCATTCCCCCCTGTACTGTGCCCTTCTGCATTCCCCGCTGTACTTTGCCATTCTGCATTCACCCCTGTACTGTGCCCTTCTGCATTCCCCCCTGTACTGTGCCCTTCTGCATTCCCCCCTGTACTGTGCCCTTCTGCATTCCCCGCTGTACTGTGCCCTTCTGCATTCCCCCCTGTACTGTGCCCTTCTGCATTCCCCGCTGTACTGTGCCCTTCTGCATTCCCCCCTGTACTGTGCCCTTCTGCATTCCCCCTGTACTTTGCCATTCTGCATTCACCCCTGTACTTTGCACTTCTGCATTCCCCCCTGTGCTGTGCCCTTCTGCATTCCCCCCTGTACTTTGCCCTTCTGCATTCCCCCCTGTGCTGTGCCATTTGTGTTGACTAGTCTTTAATTTATGAAATGTTTTCCTTTTGTAAAATCGATTTTATTGAAAGTACTAATGAATATATGTTTAACTCTATCAACTATTTATTTTTTGAAATAATATTGGGGCAAGCTGGTAGGGGCCCCAGTGCATTACTTTGCCCAGGGGCCCATGATACTATTAAGACGGCCCTGCACATGCACCCTCCAAGATAAAAAAAAAACAAAAAACTTTTTCGCAATACACACCAAACTGAGCATGTGCAGCTTGTCCCCTAGCCTCTGTTCTATCAGCAGATAGATTGGGGACTGTGGAAGAAGGGGAGGATCAGAGAATACAGGATCAAACAGCCTTTTTACACAATGCAATGGATTAACCCCTTAGGTTCCACAGTGAGTATAACAAGCATGGTTTACTGCATCTACAGACTAATTTACTGTTGTGGATTTAGTAACACTTTAACCACTTAAGCCCCGGACCATTTGGCTGGCAAAAGACTGGAGCACTTTTTGCGATTCGGCACTGCGTCGCTTTAACTGACAATTGCGCGGTCGTGCGATGTGGCTCCCAAACAAAATTGACGTCCTTTTTCCCCCTACAAATAGAGCTTTTTTTTGGTGGTATTTGATCACCTCTGCGGTTTTTATTTTTTGCGCGATAAACAAAAGAATAGCGACAATTTTGAAGAAAACGCAATATTTTTTACTTTTTGCTATAATAAATATCCCCCCAAAATATATAAAAAAAACCCAATTTTTTTTCCTCAGTTTAGGCCGATATGTATTCTTCTACATATTTTTGGTAAATAAAATCACAATAAGCGTTCATTGATTGGTTTGCGCAAAAGTTATAGCGTCTACAAAATAGGGGATAGTTTTATGGCGTTTTTATTAAAAAAATTTTTTTTTTACTAGTAATGGCGGCGATCTGCGATTTTTATCGTGACTGCAACATTATGGCGGACACGTCAGACAATTTTGGCGCTATTTTGGGACCATTCACATTTATACAGCGATCAGTGCGATTAAAAATGCATTGATTACTGTGTAAATGTGACTGGCAGTGAAGGGGTTAACCAGGAGGGGGCGCTGTAGGGGTAAAGTGTGTCCTAGGGAGTGATTCTAACTGTGGGGGGGGAGGGGCTATGTGTGACACAACACTGATCACCGCTCCTGATTACAGGGAGCTGTAATCAGTGACAGTGTCACTAGGCAGAATGGGGAAATGCTTGTTTACATTAGCATTTCCCCGATCTTCCACTCCGTGAGACGATCGCGCATACATCGAGTCCGTGGGACCCGCGATCACGCTCACGGAGCTCGCAGTGGGTGCGCCCCACCGGTGGCGCGCCCACAAACCGCTTCTTAAAGGGCAATGCACAAGTACGTTAATATGTTAATACGTGCCCTTCTGCCGACGTATATTGGCGTGAGCCGGCCGGCAAGCGGTTAATGTAGGTGATTATTTATTAACGAGCGACATCTGATAAGTGACATATACTGCACCTAACGAAGAAAACAAACCACATATGTGATGCTGAATCCACTTTAATAGGCAAACAACCCAGATTTTTAGGACAGAAACAAAAGCCATCTACACTATATTACCAAAAGTATTGGGACGCCTGCCTTTACACACACATGAACTTTAATGGCATTCCAGTCTTAGTCCGTAGGGTTCAATATTGTGCACCACAAAGAGCTTTTTAATAGTTTGTCAGTACCCAGTGTCCTGGATCTTCTTGGACAGGCAGCAGGACATTGACACCCTGGACAGTACCCAAAATCCCGAGACTATACCACAAGATCTAGGAGATCTGGCAACTACACAGGAGCAGTGCCTGGAGGTAGCAGTACCGGCACATTCTGGCATGAAAAAAAGGCATGATCATAACAATGCCACAATGAGTTTTTCAATAGTTTGTTAGGACCGGGGGGCGTGGCTAGCCGGCGCTGAAGATGGCTGCTTAATCTCATAGCTCCACAGCGAGGGAGAACACCGGAACGAAAAACGCCTGACAGACCGGAGCGATTCGCCCCAAAATCGCTACACAGCTTCCCGCAGTGCCGACCGACAATGTCCCACAAACGGATGGGGGAAAGGGAAATCAGAAAACTTACTACGTTCCTGTTTCCTCAGGACAAGGTCAGTGCTATCCAAGATGGCGCCGGCGGCCTGACAAACACAAGTGAAGCTTACACAGACCTCCCTGACGCCATCCACAGTGAAATGGGCACAGCTCCTCTGCCTATATCCCCTACCCATGACCCTGGATCTGATCCCCTTACTTCCAGCCCTGCTAAAGCTCGGATGCGGATGGATACACCGCAACCACATTCTCCTCATATCAGCGCTGCAGTACAGGCCCAAGCCTTCAACCCCTTTCAGTCTAACCAGGCTCTGCACAACTCCATGGCATCTTTCCCCACCTCAGGCCAGCCAGTAATAGACACAACCCTAAAAGAGATGCTGATGTCCCTGCAAACCTCTCTGATGACAGATTTATCATCCCTATTCAGTAAAATCTCCACAGAGATGCACTCTATGGACAATAGAATCTCTAATATGGAAAGGGGAATGTCAGAATGCTCGGCCACAGTGAATGACATTATAGACGCGGTGGATGACATTAAAGATGAGCAACACTGGGTCCGGGCCAAGCTGGCCGATTTGGAAGATCGCTCTTGACGTAACAACGTCAAACTGCGAGGGGTCCCTGAGTCCATACCCCCGAATGATCTCCCCAAATATGCCAAAGACCTCATACACACTATTTTACCCGACGCGGCTCCCAGAGATATCGTCATCGATAGAATTCACAGGATTGCCAAACCGTCTCATCTAGCAGCATCAGTACCAAGAGACGTACTAATGCGAATCCATTTTTTCCACATAAAAGAAAAAATGATGACAGAAGCCAGAACCAAAGCTCCCCTGCCCAGACCCTACGAGGCAATACAGATCTTTCCAGATCTTTCCAAATTCACCCTGCAAATGAGGAGGAAGCTAAATCCCATCACAAAAAGCCTCTCCAACCATAAAATCCCATATAAATGGAGATATCCGGCGACCATCCTCATCATGAAAAATGGCACTACCCACGCTGTCAACGACCTAATGAAGGGGCTGCGCCTTCTGCACGAATGGGGCATCATCTTGGAACCTCCAACAGACGGGATCTCCCCTCTGCCACAACGAAATTCTTCCCACAGGCGCAACAACCAGAACCCCAAGATCCACCATACCCACACGAATACCTGAATAAGTTGGGCCGTAACCTCTACAGCTCATTTCTCCCTCGCTGTCTTGAGCAATGCTCCTAATTGTTCTATTTCTCTCCTTTTGAACACTAACTGCTTTCCCCCACCTGCGGCATAGCTTCTCATAAGCTCTCTGTTATTTACGCCGCCACGTTTCCTATACAGCGAGATTGCAGTAGAAAGTTAAATCTATTATCAATTCTTGTTCTAACTGTTGGCTCTTCCAGCCTTTTAATTTGTTGCCTCCCTCCAGTTCCCTCCTGCGGCTTCCGATCCAGATCTCCAACACCACGCAAGTGACCATCCATCCAGCAACTTAACCACCGACACCATCACCGCAAGCTACAAGCAACTAACTGTAAGTGACTCTTCTACACTCAACACACTTCACCCACTATCCTCTGATCATGCCCTGCAACATTGTGTCCCTCAATGCCAAGGGCCTCAACCACCCGGCAAAACGTCATTCTTTATGGCACACTGCGGCAAAATTGGACTGTGACATCCTCTGTGTCCAGGAAACACACCTGCTACCCGCGGCAACAACCCTATGCCATAATCGGCAGTACCCCCAAATATACCACGCCACTTATAGCTCCAAGAAAAGAGGAGTTCTCATAGCGATCAAAGAAGGGCTGGACTTCCAACTGCTACAACAAACCCCTGACCCCAACGGTAGATATCTCATTTTATCCTTCACCCTCAACAAAGTTAGTTATACCTTAATGAATATCTACGCCCCCAACACCCGCCAGATCAGTTTCCTGAAGAAAGCCTTCACTAAGGCTCGAGCAGTTTGCAAGGGTCATTTGATAGTCTGCAGAGACTTCAATTTAGTTCCCGATATCCATATGGACACTACTTCTCCTGCGAAAAGAAGAGAGTCACCCCTGGGGCGGCTCCTCACGTCACATGACATTTTTGACGTGTGGAGATGCCATCATGGGTCCGAAAAAGACTTTACCTATTTTTCACCCCGCCACAATTCCTATTCCAGAATTGATTTGTTCCTCACAGACAAATGGCTACTACAAAACATCAGCGCATCTGTAATCCACACCGTGACGTGGTCAGACCACGCCCCAATCTCTATTTCCATCACCGACATGCCACCCCAGCGGAATACGTTCCTCTGGCGAGCGAACAATTATATCTTACAACACCCCACCTACTCCTTATATATAGAAAAACATATAAGTGATTATTTTGATTTAAACAAAGGGTCAGTGGGGGATCCCGTGACGGTGTGGAACGCGCACAAAGCGGTTATTAGAGGTATTGTCATGAAACTGAGCTCTGTATGTAAAAAGAAGAGGACGCAGCAAATAGACACCCTTACCTCCCAAATTGCAACTCTTGAATCCCAACATAAGACTAACCCAGACCCGAACACCCAAGCCCAATTATTGACCCTAAGACGTGACCTGCGCTCACTTCTTCTCCACTCCTATGAACGGATCCAGCGTAAGCTTAAAGCTACCACATACTCCACGTCCAATAAAGCAGGTAAAAGACTAGCGCAACGCCTCAAAGGACAAAGGATCAAATCCAAAATTCCGACTTTATCCTACCCACACTCAACTGACACTCTGACTAACCCCCAGGACATAGCGAACGCCTTCAGCAACTACTATAGTAAGCTCTACAACATCAAACATGACCACACTACTTACCAACCATCCCATGAAGATATCAACAACTTTCTTCAACAAATTAAACTACCAAAGCTGACTGACTCTCAACTGACCTCCCTCAACGAACCATTTTCAGACAGGGAAATTCTTGATACGATATCCTCCTTACCAACGGGCAAAGCCCCAGGACCAGATGGTCTCACGGGGGAATACTATAAAAGGTTCTCTAGACACTTACTTCCCCAACTGACAGAATTCTTCAACATTGCTGCCTCCTCCTCAACATTCCCTGATGAATCACTAAACGCTCTTATCATTACTATCCCGAAACCAGGCAAAGCTCCTACCTCCCCCCAAAACTTCCGCCCTATCTCCCTATTGAATTTTGACGTAAAAATATATGCCAAAACGATTGCCAGACGCCTTATGGTTGTTATGCCTGATCTCATACACACAGACCAATCAGGATTCATTAGAGGCAGACAAGCCCCTGATGCCACAAGAAGGATGGTAAACATAATACACCATATTGAATCCAGCGGAACGCCTTCTCTGCTCCTCTCTTTGGACGCAGAGAAGGCGTTCGATAGGATACACTGGTCCTACCTCAGAGCAGTACTAACTAAACTTGGATTTAAAGACCTCATATACAACGCTATCTTGGCTCTATATACTGTCCCCACTGCGAAGGTATACTCCGCAGATATGCTTTCACAAACATTTCACATCACAAATGGCACTCGCCAGGGATGTCCATTGTCCCCGCTGATTTTCAACATGCTCATAGAGCCACTCGCGGAACATGTTCGCTCAAACCCCCTACTCACAGGAGTCACAATAGGGAAAACGTCACATAAAATCAGCCTCTTTGCTGATGATGTCATACTAGTGCTCACCAATCCAAATTCCTCCCTTCCTGAAGCCCAAAAATTATTAGACTGGTTCGGTCGCGTATCATATTACAAGCTTAACGTAACTAAGTCCCATATTCTAGACCTTAAACTAGACGCTACTTCTCGAAACCTGCTACAAGCACAATTCCCCTTTGCTTGGGCCGACCAAAGCATCCCATACTTAGGAATCCACCTTACGAAATCAGTTAAACACCTATTTGCAGCCAATTTCAAACCTCTCCTCGCCACTTTAAAAGTAGACGCACAGGCCATAACCAAACACAATCTTTCTTGGTCAGGTAGACTGGCAGCATTCAAAATGCTACACCTACCTCAAATCCTATACCTATTCAGAACTTTACCCATACCCCTACCTAAATACTACTTTAAATCATTGCAATCCATACTTAACAAAACCATATGGAATGAAACCAAACCTAGATGCGCACATTCGACACTTAGAAATCACAGATTGGCGGGGGGTTCAGGGACAATAGATTTCGAAGACTATCACACAGCAGCGATACTGGTCCAGCTCGGTGAGTGGTTCCGCACAAAACCTAACAAACTTTGGAGCTCAATAGAACATTCCCACCTGCTTCGCCCAAACCTACAATCTTGGTTGATGAGCTCACCCTGGGGTCCAAAATTGTCGGCGGCAACACCTCCCACCATGGTGGCGTCAATCTCAGCATGGAAAAAACTAATACACAACAGCGGCGATACACCCGACACTCCTCCCATTCCTATCCCTATTGAAGCTCTCCATCACCTCTCTCCAGACTTAAATTTAAACCAATGGGCCAAGAACGGTATCCGAACCATACAACACATTCTACTCATGGGCAAACCCAAATCTTTTACCCTCTTGAAACAAGAGTATAACTTACCCCAAACAGAACTCTTCACCTACCTCCGAGTCACGCACTGCCTTAGAAACTCCCACCTTCAGTTGTACACAATACATCCTAAAGCATGGGATTTTCTAACGTCCTCCATCCCCAAACGCAAGGGAATATCCCTATTCTATAATATCCTACACCATAAACAGCAGTTTAACAAGAAACCCCCACATATTCACTGGGAACATGACTTAGGTCAAACCTACACGGAACACCAATGGCAAAAGGCGATCCAGTCAATTTATAAATCCACAAAATGCGCCACGCTCTGGGAAAACACCCAAAAAATACATCTCAGGTGGTACTTAACCCCATCCAGAATTGCTAAATTCAATCCTTCTATCAGCGATCAATGCTGGCGCGGGTGTTCAATCAGAGGTGATCTACTTCACATCTTCTGGACATGCCCACGATTGCGTAACTACTGGAACAAGATCTTCCAAATACTATCAGACGTTATACACCAAGATTTACACCCAACACCTGATCTAGCTGTGCTGAACCTCACTATTGAAACAATACCAACACCTTACAGATACATAGTGACCCATATTCTGTTAGCTGCAAGATTATGTATCGCAAGACTATGGAAAACGGATGCTACCCCCTCCGTTGAACATACTCTAGATACGGTGAACCTCCACTACAGTTTTGAATTGATGTTGGCCTCTAGTTCAGGCCTTACACACACTGTGAAATATAAATGGAGGCCATGGGAGTTGTGGACTGGAGCTGCATCATTCCTTTCATAACCAATCACCTGATGATCCAGAAACCTTTCTTATTTTCATGATAAGCAACATATCGTTACCGCTTTTTCTTGATAATTCTTTTTTTTTCCTTTCTCTTGAATATTCCTACTGCTTTTGTTTATAGATTCTATTTTACCTATGATCTATCTAAGCCGGAAACTGTCCACGCAGAGTGCCACCCCCCCGGGTGAAAAGTGTTCCCATTAGGGCACCTGGGGTAGTGCTACTCATGCCATAATTAACTTCCGACATCAGAAGCGGCATTATGACAGTTCCCTGCTATTTGTTATAGCATTAATCAGATAATCTGTTTCTCTGTATACATCTAAACGACTGTACTGTACCTAATATACAATGTGCACATTGTATTGTTATATACTCTTTGCAAAAATCAATAAAAAACCAATGATGAAAAAAAAAATATATATATATTTTTTAATATATATATTTTTTGGAATTGTTTAATAGTTTGTTAGAACCCAGTGTCCTGGATCTTGCAGGACAGGCAGCGGGGCATTGACACCCTGTACAGTACCCAAAATCCCGGGACTATCCCACAAGATCCAGAACATCTGGCAACTACACAGGAGCAGTGCCAGGAGGTGTCGGCACTGGCATGTTCTAGCATGAAAAAAAGGCATGCTCAAAATCCCAGGACTGTTCTGCAAGAAATAGGACATCTGTCAACTACACAATGGCAGTGCCAGGAGGTGCTGGCACTGGCATGTATAAAATCCTGGGACTGTTCCACAAGATCCAGGACATTTATCTACTACACAAGGGCAGTGCCAGATGGTGCCGGAACTGGCATGTATAAAATCCTGGGACTGTTCCTCAAGATCCAGGACATCTGTCAATTTCACAGGGGCAGTACCGAGAGGTGCCGGCACTGGCACATTCTGGCATGAAAAAAGTATTTATAACAGCGCCACAATGAGCTTTTCAATAGTTTGTCAGTACCCGGTGTCCTGGATCTCAAGCAACGGGACATTGACATCACAGGGCAGTGCCCAAAATCCCGGGACCGTCCCGCAAGATCCAGGAAATCTGGCAACTACACCTAAGCAGTGCCGGCATATTCTAGCATGAAAAAAAAAAAAAAAAAGAAGTGCTCATAAAGAAACTAGATAAATCCTAACTGGGCAATATGGAAACAAAGAATAAAATCTTCTTTTAACATCTAATAAGGGGTTCTATCAGCGGCTACGATATCATTTGTTGGAAATTGTGCACCACTGCAGCCAATTAAAGGATGTTTTATCTCAGTAGAAACGCTACAAAAACCCAAACAATGCGCTCTAAACAGTTGGTAAGCGAGATGTAATTGAATTAGTCTTTTTCGGTATTGACTCGATTCTTTACACAGGGATTTCATTCAGACGTGTTCATTTCCTAATTGTCCTACCTTTGTACACATTACCAGCTTTTCCTTCTTGATTAATTTGTGCTATTGTTGAATATTCACTCAATTAACCATATTCATAGGAACGACTCGGGCTAAATGTGACAATATGAGGTGAAGGCGCTCCAGCCGACTCCTCACCTCTAAGGTTACTTTAACGAAATGCCATTTTACTTTTCCTTGTAAATGTTCACTGAGATGGGAGAGAATTTGCATATATTTGCATCAAAAACCAACTTTCAGTAACACATGTCAAAACTTTTCATTAAAAGGTGAAATTCTGCCAAAGTGAAAAAAAAGCATTAGGAACAGTCCATGGGACTTAACCTGAATTCCGGCTTTCCCTTCAGTCTGGCACAGTTGTACCCAGGGCCACTAATAGGGCAGTACAGCCAGCCCTTGTATACTGGGCCGAGGCCCCATCCATTCAAAAGGGGGGGGGGGAGGGCCTAGGCTCTATTGTCTTATTGCAGCCACTGATCCTCTTCTGCCTCCCTCCTCCCTCTGCAGCACTGCCATTTCTCTTCCTCTTTCTCCCTATGGCTGTAGTGTAGGGAAATTTTGTCCTAGCACATGCGCCTCTTCCATTTGCTGTCTGGGCCTTCCATTTCCCCTTTCCCCCCTGCAGCACTTCCGGCTTCCCTCCTCTCCTCTCCTCTCAGACCCTGCAGCTACTGCGGGCACAAAGGTAGATGTTTCTGCCTAGAGAGCAAGTAAAGGCGCCAGAAAATATTGAATTTACTGGCCCCTTCCTTTCCTGAATGAACACAGTGAGCGATCAGTACCAATCACTCCTGTGTCCATTCAACTGTGTTTACTATGCTTCTGTTCGTGTATGAAGTCTCACAGCATTTCCTATTCATTAACCACTTACAGCAAACCGCCCTATGCAAAAATTGAAGAAGACGTCCGGATGGCCGTACTCCAATGAAAACGATTGCTTTATTGTTATATTAAATCCATGCAGCAACGATAAAACCACTGACGCATTTCACACAGTTATAGCAGGTGCTTATTTATAGCTGTACGTCGGTACTTTGACATAGAATACCGGGGTTATGGCAGCAGATAGCTGCCATAACCCCGGTTTTTTTTCAGGAATGGCGGGCGGTCCTCTTTATGATAAAAGTGGTCTCCGCAGTGGATTCGCTGCAAGATCACTTTTATCGGCAGCAGGAGAGATGCCCCCCTTTCCCGCCGGGCTCCGGTCGTCTCTGCCGCTTACCGAAGATGCTGGTAGCGGGGGAGACGGTCCGATTCTTTCCCTTGAGAGGCTTGGAGCCGAGTGTGGGAAAGATGGCTCCATAACATTGGATGACGGAAGCGACGTCAAACGTGATTTCTGTCCAACGGCCTTAAAGGGGAAAAAATGTTTTATTGCACTTTAGTGTAAATATGAGATGTGAGGTCTTTTTGACCCCAGATCTCACATTAAAGAGGTCCTGTCATGCTTTTTTTCTATTACAAGGGATGTTTACATTCCCTGTAATAGGAATAAAAGTGATCCATTTTTTTTATTTAACCACTTGAGGTCCGGGCCACAGCCGAATGATGGCCAAGACCTCAGTTTCCGGGAGGCCGTCATGGGATGTACTCCCCTGTGCACGCTTACCGCACGCACCCTGCAGGGCGCGCGGTGTGCGCACTGTGATCACGTCATGGAGTCATGGAGGCTCGGATGATCACATATCCGAGTAAGGAGCCGATCCCGGCCCCTTACCGTGTGATCAGCTGTCAGCCAGTGACAGCTGATCACATGATGTAAACAAAAGCTCGGTGATCTTTTTTTTTTTCTCCTGGAGGAAAAAAAAGCTGATCACCGGCTTATGTCAAAGGGACATCGGTCCCGAAGAGGAAGGAGGCACATATGCCTCATCTGTGCCTGCAAGTGCCACCTGCCATTGCCACGTGCCAGTGCCCACAGTGCCCAGCAGTACCACCTATCAATGCCCACAAGTGCCACCTATCAGTGCCTATCACTGCCACCCATCAGTGCCTATCACTGCCACCCATCAGTGCCCATCACTGCCACCTATCGGTGCCCATCAGTGCCGCCTCATCAGCGTACATCAATGAAGTAGAAAAATTACCTGTTTGCAAAATTTTATAACAAAATATAAAAAAAATATAATTTTTTTTTTTTTAATTCTGTCTTTTTAAATTTTTTTAACAAAAACTAAAAACCGCAGAGGTGATCAAATACCATCAAAAGAAAGCTTTATTTGTGGGAAAAAAAATGATAAAAATTTCATTTGGATACAGTGTAGTATGACCGTGCAATTGTCATTCAAAGTGCAACAGCGCTAAAAGCTGAAAATTGGTCTGGACAGGAGGGGCTTTTAAGTGCCCAGTAAGCAAGTGGTTAAAGGGACAGTGTAAAAATAAAAAAAATAAAAAGTAAAATAAATAAGAAAAAAAATGAAAGTGCCCCGTCCCGCTGTGCTCACACATGCCTGCATACGAAAACGGTGTTCAAACCACACATGTGAGGTATCGCCGTGATCGTTAGAGCGAGAGCAGTAATTCTAGCCCTAGACCTCCTCTGTAACTCAAAACTGATAACCTGTAGAAATTTTTAAATGTCACCTATGGAGATTTTTAAGGGTCAAAGTTTGTCGCCATTCCACGAGCGGGCGCAATTTTGAAGCATGACATGTTGGGTATCAGTTTACTCGGTGTAACATTATCTTTCACAATAAAAAAAAAAATGGGCTACCTTTACTGTTTTCTTTTTTTTTAAATTTCAATATGTATTATTTCCCAAAAAATTGCATTTGTAAGAGCGCTGCGCAAGTATGGTGTGACATAAAGTATTACAACGACCGCCATTTTATTCTCTAGGGTGTCTGAAAAAATATATATAATGTTTGGGGGTTCTAAGTAATTTTCTAGCAAAAAAAAACAGATTTTAACTTGTAAAGAACAAGTTTGAAAAATAGGCCTGGTCCTTAAAGTGCTTTTACACCCTGTACAACCACATTTGCCTACAGGTAAGCCTATATTAGAGACGAGCGCCAATGTCATCGGCGCATGCGCCCTTTAGAAAGAGCACATCGTGCCGTTTCCATTAGGGGTCATGCCATGACTGCCGACTCACAGAGCCGGAGTTCGCGCCCCTGGTAGGAAGAGGGGCGAAGATGGAAGCTCCCTGCTCGTGGGGACAACGGCGACAGCGCGGGCTTCAGTGTCAGGTAAGTGACACATAATGGGCTATCTCAGTTTCTTCAAGCTGGGAGGCTCAGAATCACATGTGGGCATTACCTAGGGTGGTCTACATGTAAACATGCCTTGAAATGCCCACTCCTCCAGACCGTGGTTTGCCTCTACAATCAAGCCCCAAAAAGGACGAAACACATCTGGACTTTTTTCAACCTGACTAACTATCTAACTATGTAACTATGCAACTATGCATGCAAGGTGCATAGCAATAATACTCACGTTTTGCTGTAAAACATGCATCTGAATGGGTCCTCAAAGAAATCTCCTATTGAGGAAACATGAGACTGTTATATTGAAATATTGAAACTGTTTCTGTTATTTCCACATATGTATTGTTTTTTTTTTTTTTTTTTTTTTTTTTTTATAAAAGTCAATTATATTTTAGCTGTTTTTGGGCCTTTAAATGTTAAAAAAAAGAAAAGAAAGAAAAATCGACTCTATTCTTTGTTTCCTACACCCAGAATTATTTTTCATCGCTCTTTGCATTGCTTTACGCGCCTTTGATGCTCCATTTAATTAATTGCCGGCTGAAGTGATTTGTCTGTGAGCGCAGTCTATGATCTTCAGATAGACGGTGTGCCCGTATTTCTCAGCTACGCCCGTGCTATTGTGAGCTCCCCATGAAACCAATACTGCTATGGAGATCGATGCAATCTTCTTCTCTAGCAGCTCTCCCGCAGCTCCATACTGTACTCCAATCAATTCATCTTGTCAGTATGTTCCCGATGCTCCCTGCATCGCTGCAGTGTTTTATGTTCCACAAACAAAAAGTTTTGCAAGCTCTATATCAGGAAGCGTTGTGGAAATTCGAATTCTCACCCATTTATTATGTCTTATGCAGCATTCTATTATCAAAAAAGAAAAAAAAACTTTAAGCTGACCTCCAGGCAAACAGCCAAATTCACAGACAAAATACACAGATAGGAAGTGTTTTTATCTACCGAATGACTGGAAACTCTGTTTGTTCAGTTTTAGGATCCAGGTTACCCCCTGCCTGGCATCACAGTCACATTGTCAGGATGCCAACTATGCTGGTGTGGACTCTCCAGCTACACCCAGCACCCAGTAAATTCAAACATTCATAAATTCAAAAATTCGTAAATTCGTAGATTTTTAAATTCGTAAAATCTGAAGTTCGAAAAATTCTAAAATTAGTAAACTTGTAAATTCGTAGATTCGTAAATTCATAAATTCTAAAATTCGTAAATTCGTAGATTCGTAAATTCTAAAATTCTAAAATTCTAAAATTCTAAAATTAGTAAATTCGTAAATTCGTAGATTCGTAAATTCATAAATTCTAAAATTCGTAAATTCTAAAATTAGTAAATACGTAAATTCGTAAATTCGAAAAATCGAAAATTTGTAAATTCGTAAATTCAAAAAAAAATGTCAAATCCGAAAAAAAGAAAGAAAATCCAAATATTCAAAAGAACAAATAACTAACTAACTAATAATAACTTACTATTAAATTATAGGTATTGGAATTTCCTTTCAAATTTGGCTGTAATGCCGCGTACACACGACCGGACTTTCCGGCAGACTTGGTCCGACTGGATTAGACCGTCGGACAATCCGAACGTGTGTGGGCTAATCCGTTCGTTTTTTGGGGAAAAAATCAGACGGACCTAGAAATAGAACATGTTTCAAATCAATCAGACGGATTCAATTCCGACGGATTAAAATCGGGAAAAACGGTCGTCTGTATGCTGATCCGACGGACCAAATATGACGCAAGGGAAGCTATTGGCTACTGGCTATTGTAGTTCCTTGTTTAGTCCCATTTACGTCATCACGTTCAAAACAAACAGACTTAGTCCGATCGTTTGTGGGTAAGTCCGTTCCTTTGGAAAGTCCGTCAAAACTCAGCGGAAAGTCAGTCAGGAAGACCGTCATCAGTGAACGTAACGAATACAAATTTTTCTGAAGTTACGAATTATCCGGAATAACGAATGCTGCTTCTAAACAAATGGAACAGAACAAAAATAATAATAAATAATAATTAACCACTTCTGGAACCGCCGCACGCTGATGTACGTCCAAACTTTGACGGTGGATATCGTTGTTATGGCAGCAGCTAGCTGCCATAACCCCGGTATCCCCATTTTCGTACAGAGGCCGGCTTTCTGATAAAAGTGGTCCCTGCGGTGGATTCGCCGCGAGATCACTTTTATCGGTGGGGGGAGAGGGTTCCCGGAGGAGGCGGAGGCGATCACATCCATCTCCCTTCTCTGCCTGAAGATGGTGCCCACTCGTCTGCATGACACTGCTGGGCGGAAGCGACGTCAAAACGTCACTTCCGCCCACGCCTCTTAAAGGCATATTTTTTTCAATGTCATTTTTTTAAATTACTTTTTTTTTTAATTGCATTTTAGTGTAAATATAAGATCTGAGGTCTTTTTGACCTCCAGATCTCATATTTAAGAGGTCCTGTCATGCTTTTTTTTCTATTACACGGGACGTTTACATTCCTTGTAATAGGAATAAAATTGACACAATTTTTTTTTAAACAGTGTAAAAATAAATGAAATAATGTAAAATAAATAATAAAAATATATATATATTTTTTTTTAAAACCCCCGTCCTGACGAGCTCGCGCGCAGAAGCGAACGCATACGCGAGTAGCGCCTGCATATGAAAAGGGTGGTCAAACCACACATGTGAGGTATCGCCACGACCAGTAGAGCGAGAGCAATCATTCTAGCCCTGGACCTCTTCTTTAATGCAAAACATGCAACCTGCAGAATTTTTTAAATGTCACCTATGGAGATTTTTGAGGGTAAAAGTTTGACGCCATTCCACGAGCGGGTGCAATTTTGAAGCATGACATGTTGGGTATCAATTTACTTGGCGTAACATTATATTTCACAATATAAAAAAAAATAGGCTAACTTTACTGTTGTCTAATTTTTTTTATTAAAAAAAGTGATTTTTTTCCAAAAAAAGTGCGCTTATAAGACCGCTGCGCAAATATGGTGCAAAAAATGTATTGCAACAACTGCCATTTTATTCTCTAGGATGTTAGAAAAAAAACATATATAATGTTTGGGGTTCTAAGTAATTTTCTAGCAAAAAAACAGTTTTAAACATGTAAACACCTAAAATCCAAAACGAGGCTGGTCCTTAAGTGGTTAAAAATAATAATAATAAAAAGTTTTTATTATTATCATTGTTATTTATTATTATTAATTAGTTACGTTCCATTCATTTAGATATGGCATTCGTTATTTCGGATAATTTGTAACTTCAGAAAAATTTGCATTCGTTACATTCACTAACAGCCAAATTTGAATGGAAATTCCAATACCTATAATTTAATAGCTAGTAATAGTTAAGTTATTATTAGTTTAGTTATTACTTCAGATTTTCGGATTTTCGTATTTTCGAATTTCGAATGTTGAATTTGAATTCACAAATTTTTGAATATTCTAATTTGAGAATATTCGGAAAAAAAACGTTACACGGGTTTTCGGTAATTTGGATATTTCCGAATTAACGAAATTTGTGGAACTTCTTTAAAAAACTAATTCAGAATGAAACGAATTGCACAATTCTATAAATAGTCCAATTCTTGCTTGTGGCCTCCTGGCATGCACGGCACATTACTGCTACTCTTTGAGGCACCCAAAGGTGCCCCAGGTCTTTTACAATCCTATAGTGTATACTACACACAAAAAAAAAACATGCACCGCTAAAGCGTTCGGGTTTGACTTAATGAAAAGGTGGCAAACCTAAAGGTAATGGGGGATCACCAGAGCACAGAGTGGCACAAGTGCCTGTAAAGTCTTCTGTCAGCATGTGCAGAAGTGCGTTGTGACGTGCAGAGGAAGCTGGGGAGAAGCTCACAGGTGGAGTGACCAGGCTGGAGACAGGCACGTCGGTGTGGGTGCAGATGCGGGTGAAGACAAGGTCAGACAGTCCAGGTTGGCAATATTTGAGCGGATAAAAATGCAGACAGCGGATGGTCAGGAACCCAGCCAGGGTCGGTACCAGCAAGGCAGTGTCAGGAACCATAAACTAGGCAGAGACAGAAAATGCAGTTAAAATCACACCTTTAATGTATTAGCAAAAATAACAACGGTTCAGGAACGTAGTCAAAAACATAAGCCAAGGTTTGGAAGCCAGCGTTGTCAGGAGCCAAAAATCAGGAGCAGGAATCAGAAGAGAAGTCAGCCAGGCCAAGTCATAGCAGGAACACACTGGAGATGTTGATCATACGAGGGCATGGAGGGAATGTGCAGAGCTACTTAATTAAGCAAAAGAGGCTGACTGTAGGCTGGACTAACGAGGCAGGTAATGGTAACCAGGTGGGTCACTGTGGACACAATGAATGGCTGGTAATTAACGACAGCTGAGCAGCCTCTGTGCACTGAAAGAAATAGCTGCTAGTGAATAGCAGGAGCCCAACTCTGACAGAGAGATAATCAAGGGAATTAGGCAGAAGAATAGTCCAGAAGCAAGCTGGGGGTTGGTACGGGTAGAGTTCAGACAGAGTCAGGTTCAGCAAGATCGGCAACAGAGGATCACATGCAAGAACAGATGTACACATGCTCAAGAGTGGATAAGACCAAACGGCACTGACACACTGACATAATGCAGTTTAAATAGCCCACCCGGCACCAGTGCGCACCAGCTACACAGCCATGGGCAGGAGTTATCCAGTTGCTGTGCATACCAGAATGCCAATGTCTTTCCTGACACTAAGAGCCACACATCAAGTCAAGACCTGCTTGACCAGGACGTGGCCTTGTGGGAGTCCAGGCTGAGACTGCCATTCACTATCATACAGCAGGTCTGTACTTGATGTGTGGCTCCCAGGCTTAACAGAGAAGTTTAGACCAAAAGATAGTTAATGGTAGAGCACAGCTCCATGGAACAGGTAAGACCTTAAAGCTGGATATGTAGAGTAGGAACCATGCTGGAGGTTCTGTAAACTAGACTAGGGTCACTCTGGAATAGATAAGACTAGGAAGTTGAAACAACTAGGAAGTTGAAACAACACTCGTCAAAGCTGGAGGATGGTCCTATGTGAGAGAAAGTTATGCTAGATCCTCCTTGTTGCAGATTCCAAAAGTGTGTTATTCACCCAGGACCCCCTTATGGAGATTTTGGCTTTTCTGCATGCTGACCCTAAGTCAAGACCCCCAGATTCACCCTACTTTAAGTACCATGGACCACTAATTAGAGGTTACATATAGTTGCATAGTAGGTGAGGTTGAAAAAAGACCATCAAGTCCAACCTATGTGTGTGATCATATGTCAGTATTTCATTGTATATCCCTGTATGTTGTGGTCGTTCAGGTGCTTATCTAATAGTTTTTTGAAACTATCGATGCCCCCTGCTGAGACCACCGCCTGTAGAAGGGAATTCCACATACTTGCCGCTCTTACAGTAAAGAACTCTCTACAGAGTTTAAGGTTAAACCTCTTTTTCTCTAATTTTAATGAGTGGCCACGTGTCTTTTTATACTCCTTTCCGCGAAAAAGTTTTATCACTATTGTGGGGTCACCAGTACGGTATTTGTAAATTGAATTAATATCCCCTCTCAAGCGTCTCTTCTCCAGAGAGAATAAGTTCAGAGCTCGCAACCTTTCCTCATAACTGATATCCTCCAGACCCTTTATTAGCTTTGTTGCCCTTCTTTGTACTCGCTCCATTTCCAGTACATCCTTCCTGAGGACTGGTGCCCAGAACTGGACAGCATACTCCAGGTGCGGACGGACCAGAGTCTTGTAGAGCGGGAGAATTATCGTTTTATCTCTGCAGTTGATCCCCTTATTAATGCCAATATTCTGTTTGCTTGGTAAGAAGCAGCTTGGCATTGCATGCCATTGCTGAGCCTATCATCTACTAGGACCCCCAGGTCCTTTTCCATCCTAGATCCCCCCAGAGGTTCTCCCCCCAGTGTATAGATTGCATTCATATTTTTGCCACCCAAATGCATTATTTTACATTTTTCTACATTAAACCTCATTTGCCACGGTCGCCAGGAAAATCCCAGACTGGACCCCTTGACAATGTCCAATTGGATAAAACGCATTAGGGTGAAGTCTCGGTGCTGATGCTACACCGCTGTGTGATTCCAAGTTTTCAGATGCTCTCCCAGTGAGTTTGTACCCTGTTTTGTCTCTGTCAGGTTGCTTTAGCTGCATGAGCTCTATCTGTTCCTTTTGCTGCTGCCTAAGAGGAGTGATTCCGGAATGGAAGTACGTACACCTGGGGAGGATTTATACCTGAGAAACAATGCTGTGTCTACTGTATCTGTTAAGCCCCTTTCACATGGGGCAAAATCTGTCCAAGCAGAACCCTCTGCTCAGCAGGGGTATCTCTCCACTGATCCCTGCTGAGCAGGCGGATGACATCTGCCGCCCCATAGAGAACAATGGATGCCCGCTGACATCTGCCGCCCCATAGAGAACAATAGATGCCCGCTGACATCTGCCGCCCCATAGAGAACAATGGATGCCTGCTGACATCTGCTGCCCCATAGAGAAAAACGGTCTGCTGAAAGGGGCCTTACAGCTCATATTCACTAACGCTGCATCATTTCATGATATTCTAAGTCTTTAGGTTTGGGTATATCAAACTTTCTTTGCCAGGGGCCACACGTGTTATCACAGCGTAGATTCATTACAATAAAGTACACTTGAAAATCTTTTTTGCTGTGTTGCATGTTCCGTAGGGAAGTGCCGAGCCCTCCATGTTATTTATATATTTATTCATTTATAACAATCCCTTGCCTATTAGCCTAAAAAATGGTCAGAACTGTTTATTTAAGCTTTGGCTCCCATTAACTTCAATAGGGTTCAGATTCGGTAACAGATCTTTGGTAATGTTTGCAGAACCTTGCTTGAAATGAATCCAGGTCATTTCAACTCATCACTACTAAAAATGACCAACAGCTGACAATTCCCAAAATGTGAATGTTTTATTTATTTGTTTATTTTTTATGGATGGGTAGGGAATGTCCATATACTGCTTAATTTTACTGATACCCAGGAGGTTTGGCAATTTAGCAGATAACACTCTGCAATATATCGCAGTGTATATTTATCAGAATAAATGTCATCTAATCAAAAGTTCTACGAGAAGTAAAGGTCACTGATACCGGAGTATGTCAGGAATGCCTCAGGGTGAAAATACTCCACAAATTCATCATCCACAGTGCTGCTTATGATCATAACATCAGCCAGGGAGGAAGAGAAATATCCAAATATAGTGCTGGTGTGTGAATTGTCTTTCTTTCTTTTTTGCTTTCTTTCTCTTTTTATTATTTCTTTTTCATTTTTTTTTTCTTTTCTTTTCCTTTTTTTTATTCTTTTTTTTCTGTTCTTTCTTTTTCCTTTTTTTCTTTTACTTTTCTTTGTTTCATTTTCCTGTCTTTTCCATTCCTTCTTTTACTTTTCTTTGTTTCATTATCCTTTCTTTTACATTCTTCCTTTTTATTCTTTTTTTAAAATTTTTTCATTCCTTTTTTTTCTATTCTTGCTTTTTCTTTTTTTTTTCTTTTACTTTTTTCTGTTTCATTTTCCTTTCTTTACCATTTTTCCTTTTTATTCTTTATTTTTTTATTCTTTTTTTATCCTTGCTTATTCTTTTTTTGTTTTTTTTTCTTTTACTTTTCTTTGTTTCACTTTTCTTTCTTTTCCTTTCTTTCCTTTTTTTCTTAATTTGTTTTGTACTATTCTTTCTTTTTTTGTTTTTTTTGTTTTACTTTTCTTTCTTTCATTTTCCTTTCTTTTCCATTCTTTTTTTTTTTTACTTTTTTTGTTTCATTTTCTTTTCTTTCACATTCTTTTTTCTTCTTTCTTTATTTTTTACTTTTTGCTTTTTATATTTCTTTCTTTTCCTTTTATTCTTTCATTCAATTTCTTTTTTTTTGCTTTGCTTTTTCTTTTATTTATAATTTATTTTTTCTTTCTTTCTTTCTTTCCTTCTTTCTTTCCTTATTTCTTTCCTCTTTTAGTTTCTTTTACTTTCTTTTTCTTTTCTTTACTCCTGAAAGAGCTTCTAACCATTTCCCAATTTGCTGAAAATATTTTTTAGTGTGTTTTGTTCTTTCATTACATTTTGTTTTTGTGTTGCTCTTTGTTTAATTCTTTCTTTTACTTTCTTTGTTCTATCTCTTTCTTTCTCTTTTTTTTCTTTTTCGTTCTTTCTCTCTTTTGTTTTTGTGTTGCTCTCTTTCTTTCTTTTTCTTTCTTTCTCTTTTCTGCTGACAAAGCTTCTAACTATTCCCCAGTTTGCTGAAGATATTTTTTTTGTGCTCTTTCTTTCTTTCTTTCTTTCTTTCTTTCTTTCTTTCTTTCTTTCTTTCTTTCTTTCTTTCTTTCTTTCTTTCTTTCTTTCTTTCTTTCTTTCTTTCTTTCTTTCTTTCTTTCTTTTCTCCTGACAAATCTTCTAACCCTTCCCCCCCAAAACTTTTTTTTTTTTTAGTGTTTCCTAACCAAAGAGATTTCCCATCACTTCCTATCCTGACAGGAAGTGAGGAAAAAATCAAATGTAATGGTGTCACAGAACACAATAAATTCCTGACAGGGTTTCAATCTTTACCCCACACCGTCCAACAAAATTAAAAAAAAATATGTTTGGGCTGGAGTTGGGCTTTAATAAATGATATATGTGTATACATCAACTTCAACCTTTCATGGTATACAAGCTTTGGAATATAACCTAAGCCAGGTTGCCATAATTTAAATTTAACAACATGCACTATGGAATTAGGCTTATTATTTTTTATATAACCTAATTTCTACTGTGCATTGCCTAGTGTACAACCACTATTAACAAAATAAAGGACATTTGTGAAAAAAAAAAAAAAAAAACAATTATCATATGCACATCTGCTTTAGCGATGCAGCCTCCATGAGCCCCCTCAGTTGGCGCCAACATCTTCTACCCGCCTTTCTCAAGTTTTGGCATCTTTGGTCATCTTGCTTGGTCGACACAATATCATATAACTTCTATGCATGTGTGCAGGAGTTCATCATCCATCCCAGCAACCAGCAGATGTTGAGATTGTACACACAAAAGGAAAATTGTGAACAGGACAATAAAATGCATTTACCGCAGAAGAGACCTATAAAAAAAATCTGCCTGCTCACTATTATTTTTAAAGCTAGAGTTCCACCTTAAGTACATATGAAGGTATCGCCCATTCAGAGATGATACCGTCGAGCCTGAACATTGCATATAAGAAGACCTACGGAGATTAATCCCTGAGTCCACCAACAAGATACAGATTAATATGGTTGTATAAGCAAAGGATTAAACTCACCGGCTAATAGAGTGCAGGAGACTACAGAGCGCTGAGAATAGCAATATATATGCAACAGGAAGCGAAGAAAAGATGACCCCCACCAGATAGCTTCCAGAAAACCAGCGCTGAAAGAAATACAGAGAATACATTTTCTAACCTCTGAAAATGAGTTTTCTCTTCCTTTTAATGCATATCTGGAGTAAGTGTGCAAATCAAGAAGATCAGAAAAAAGTCAGGACTTCTGACCTGCATGCTTGTTGTGAGTTAGTGACCTAAACGAGTGTATTTAAAAAAAAAAAAAAAGCACACAAATTCAACCAGTAAATGTACATGACTTTTTTTTTCTTTTTTTATTGCTTTTGAGTGTAAATATGAGCTCTGATGTCTTTTTGACCCCATATCTCCCATTAAAGAGGTCCTGTCATGCTTTTTTTCTATTACAAGGGATGTTTACATTCCTTGTAATAGGAATTAAAGTAATCCAATTTATTTTTTTTAAAGGGACAGTGTAAAAATAAAAGATAAAAAGAAAATAAAAGAAAAAGATTTTAAAGCGCCCCGTCCCTCCGAGCTCGCGCGCAGAAGCGAACGCATATGTAAGTCAGTGTTCACAGTAAACAGTGTTCAAACCACACATGTGAGGTATCGCCGTGATCATTCAAGCGAGAGCAATAATTCTAGTCCTAGACCTCCTCTGTAACTCAAAACTAGTAACCTGTAGCCATTTTTAAATGTCACCTATGGAGATTTTTAAGGGTCAAAATTTGTCGCCATTCCACAAATGGGCGCAATTTTGAAGCGTGACATGTTGGGTATCAATTTACTCGGCGTAACATTATCTTTCACAGTATAAAAAAAAATGGGCTACCTTTCCTGTTTTCTTATTTCTTAATTTAATAAAGCAAATACGGTGTCACATAAACGACCGCCATTTTATTCTCTAGGGTGCCTAAAAAAATATATATATATACATATATATATATATATATATATTTTAGGCACCCTAGAGAATAAAATGGCGTTCGTTTATGTCACACTGTATATATATGTACAGTGGGGCAAAAAAGTATTTAGTCAGCCACCAATTGTGCTGACAGTTCTCCCACTTAAAAAGATGAGAGAGACCTGTAATTGTCATCATAGGTATACCTCATCTATGAGAGACAAAATGTGGAAACAAATCCAGACAATCACATTGTCTGATTTTTGAAAGAAATTTTTTGCAAATTATGGTGGAAAATAAGTATTTGGTCACCTACAAACAAGCAAGATTTCTGGCTCTCACAGACCTGTATCTTCTTCTTTAAGAGGCTCCTCTGTCCTCCACTCATTACCTGTATTAATGGCACCTGTTTGAACTTGTTATCAGTATAAAAAACACCTGTCTACAACCTCCAAACTCCACTATGGTGAAGACCAAAGAGCTGTCGAACGACACCAGAAACAAAATTGTAGACCTGCACCAAGCTGGGAAGACTGAATCTGCAATAGGCAAGCAGCTTGGTGTGACAAAATCAACTGTGGGAGCAATATTTAGAAAATAGAAGACATAAAAGACCACTGATAACCTCCCTCGATCTGGGGCTCCATGCAAGATCTCACCCCGTGGGGTCACAAGAACGGTGAGTAAAAACCCCAGAACCACACGGGGGGACCTAGTGAATGACCTGCAGAGAGCTGGGACCAACATAACAAAGGCTACCATCAGTAACACACTACGCCGCCAGGGACTCAGATCCTGCAGTGTGTCCCCCTGCTTAACCCAGTACATGTCCGGGCCCGTCTGAGGTTTGCTAAAGAGCATTTGGATGATCCAGAAGAGGATTGAAAGAATGTCATATGGTCAGATGAAACCAAAGTAGAACTGTTTGGTAGAAACACAACTCGTCGTGTTTGGAGGAGATAGAATGCTGAGTTGCAACCAAAGAACACAATACCTACTGTGAAGCATGGGGGTGGCAACATCATGCTTTGGGGCTGTTTCTCTGCAAAGGGTACATGCAAGAATGAATGGGGCAATTCTACTCACCCCCAATTCTACTCACCCCCAACTCTGCTCATCCCCTTCTTCTCCACCCCCCAACTCTGCGCACCCCCCAACCCTCAACGCTGTTCACCCCCTCTCTTTTCTATCCCCACCTCAACTCTGCTTACCCCCCACTTCTCAACCCCCACCCCAACTTTGCTCACCCACCTCTTCTTCATCCCCACCCCAACTCTGCTCACTCCCCTCTTCTCCATCGCCCCCAACTCTGCTCGCCCCCTAACTCCCAACTTTGCTCACCCCCCTCTTCCCCATCCCCACCCCAACTCTGCTCACCCCCTTCTCCATCCACACCCCAACTCTGCTCACCCCCCTCTTCTCCATTCCCCCCCAACTCTGCTCACCCTAGCCCCAACTCTGCTCATCCCCCTCTTCTCCACCCCTCAATGCTGCTCATCCCCTCTCTTTTCTATCCCCACCTCAAATCTGCTTACCCCCCTCTTCTCAACCCCCACCCCAACTTTGCTCACCCACCTCTTCTTCATCCCCACCCTGACTCTGCTCACCCCCCTCTTCTCCATCCCCCCAACTCTGCTCACCCCTCTTCTCCATCCCCCCCAACTCTGCTCACTCCCCTCTTCTCCATCGCCCCCAACTATGCTCGCCCCCTAACCCCCAACTTTGCTCGCCCCCCTCTTTCCCATCCCCACCCCAACTCTGCTCACCCCCCCTTTTCCATCCACACCCCAACTCTGCTCACCCCCCTCTTCTCCACCCCTCCAACTCTGCGCACCCCCCAACCCTCAACGCTGCTCACCACCCCTCTTCTCTATCCCCACCTCAACTCTGCGCACCCTCCTCTTCTCAACCCCCACCCCAACTTTTCTCACCCACCTCTTCTTCATCCCTACCCCAACTCTGCTCACCCCCCTTCTCCATCCACACCCCAACTCTGCTCACCCCCCTCTTCTCCACCCCCCCAACTCTGCTCACCCTAGCCCCAACTCTGCTCATCCCCCTCTTCTCCACCCCCCAACTCTGCGCACCCCCCAACCCTCAATGCTGCTCACCCCCTCTCTTTTCTATCCCCACCTCAAATCTGCTTACCCAACTCTTCTCAACTCCCATCCCAACTTTGCTCACCCACCTCTTCTTCGTCCCCACCCTGACTCTGCTCACCCCCCTCTTCTCCATCCCCCCAACTCTGCTCACCGCTCTTCTCCATCCCCCCAACTCTGCTCACTCCCCTCTTCTCCATCGCCCCCAACTCTGATCGCCCCCTAACCCCCAACTTTGCTCACCCCCCTCTTCCTCATCCCCACCCCAACTCTGCTCACCCCCCTTTTCCATCCGCACCCCAACTCTGCTCACACCCGTCTTCTCCATCCCCCCAGCTCTGCTCACCCCAGCCCCAACTCTGCTCATCCCCATCTTCTCCACCCCCCCAACTCTGTACACCCCCCAACCCTCAACGCTGCTCACCACCTTCTCTATCCCCACCTCAACTCTGCTTACCCCCCTCTTCTCAACCCCCACCCCAACTTTGCTCACCCACCTCTTCTTCATCCCCACCCCGACTCTGCTCACCCCCCTCTTCTCCATCCCCCCAACTCTGCTCACCCCCTCTTCTCCATCCCCCCAACTCTGCTCACCCCCTCTTCTCCATCCCCCCCAACTCTGCTCACCCCCCTCTTCTCCATCCCACCAACTCTGCTCACCCCCTCTTCTGCACCACCCCCCCAACTCTGCTCACTCCCCTCTTCTCCATCGCCTTAACTCTGCTCGCCCCCTAACCCCCAACTTTGCTCACCCCCCTCTTCTTCATCCCCACCCCAACTCTGCTCATCCCCCTTTCTCCATCCACACCCCGACTCTGCTCACCTCCCCTCTTCTCCATCCCCCCAACTCTGCTTACATCCCCCCAGCCCCAACTCTGCTCACCCCACTCTTCTCCATCCCAACCACAACTCTGCTTACCCCCCCTGTTCTCCATCCCAACCCCAACTCTGCTCACCCCCTCTCTTCCATCCCTACTTTGACTTTGCTCAACCCCCCCTTCTCCATCCTTCCCCAGCTCTGCTCACCCCCCAACCCCCAGCTCTGCTCACCCCCCCTTCCCCCCAATTCTACTTACCCCCCACCCCAACTCTTCTCCCTCCCTCTTCTCCATCCCCACCCCAACTCTGCTCACTCTTCTCCATCCCCCAACCCCCTACCCTACCTACATTCCCTATATATTACCACATTTTCCACTATGTGAGTCATCTCAGACTGTATTTAACCACACCCCTTTTAAACCACGCCCAATATTTATCGTAATTTAAACTAGGCCCATTTTTTCCCCAAGCCACGCTTCGCGCACTGCATTTTTTTGATCCTGTTAGACTACGCCTAGAAAAGATTGCACCGCCCCTAAATAAAATACTACTCCACCCACATAAAAAAGTGTCCCTACATTTTTTTTCAGAATGTTGGCAACTATGTTGCAGAGACCCCCTATTTCCAACGACTTTACTATATACACATTTGCACAGAGCTTTTTATTGTTTTTGCTGATCTGCTTTGCCAATTCTTTCATGATAGCCGAGACTGTTTTCAGCTTACCCTTAAAAAAAAAGAAATATCTGTAGCACCTGCAATGCAGCATTATGTAAGAACCAGTCTGGGAATAGCTGTCCAGGAGATCGTATATGGATGTAGCCCTGTGGCAAAAAAGGTAATCGTATTGATTCTTCTCTTGCTCGAGCCGTGTTTTTTCACTCGTGTTTCCAGCTGTTTGGCTGAATCACAAATAACTCAGAGAAGTGCTTCTGGTCTATCAGTTACACCGTGCATCTTGTTGGAGATTGCCAACGGCCAACATTCCAGGAGTTTTACGGCAGTCCATCCAAAAATGCACGCCATTAACCCCTTTATCACCAGAGGTCATCGAAGCCTAGCTGCTCAGACCGAATTCAGCAACAATAATTCTTCAAAGGAGGAGGAAAGCTGGACCACCTGGTGTATACTTATCATTTTTATATATTGAAGTCAACTGGCAGCTCTAATTATTATGGGATGTCTGAGGATCCATAGGAAGGATAGAAGTGCAACTCCACATACACTATATTGTCAAGAGTTTTGGGACACCTGCCTTTACATGCACATGAACTTTAATGGCATTCCAGCCTTAGTCCGTAGGGTTCAATATTGAGTTGGCCCACCCTTTGCAGCTATAACAGATTCAACTCTTCTGGGAAGGCCATCCACAAGGTTTAGATGTGTGTCTATGGGAATGTTTGACCATTCTTCCAGAAGAGCATTTGTGAGGTCAGGTACTGATGTTGAACGTTAAGGCCTGGCTCTCAATCTCCGCTCTAATTCATCCCAAAGGTGTTCTATCGGAATGAGGTCAGGACTCTGTGCAGGCCAATCAAGTTCCTCCACCCCAAACTCGCTCATCCATGTCTTTATGGACCTTGATTTGTGCACTGGTGTTAATGTCTAAACCACTGACAACAAAATTGAGTACACCCATAATGTAATGAAATTGTCCAAATTGGGCCCAAAGTGTCAATATTTTGTGTGGCCACCATTATTTTCCAGCACTGCCTTAACCCCCTTGGGCATGGAGTTCACAGAGCTTCACAGGTTGTCACTGGAGTCCTCTTCCACTCCTCCATGACGACATCACGGAGCTGGAGGATGTTAGAGACCTTGCGCTCCTCCACCTTCCGTTTGAGGATGCCCCACAGATGCTCAACAGGGCATAGGTCTGAAGACATGCTTGGCCAGTCCATCACCTTTACCCTCAGCTTCTTTAGCAAATACTGAAAATTACATTTTCAGCCTGTTAAAACTGATATGAGACTTTAGTGATTGGGATTATTTCTATTTTAAAGCTGAATTGTAATTAAGGCACTATGTTGTCCTTTTGACCAGGGAAGGATGCTGTGCTGAAGGAATAAAAAGAAAAAAAAAATCTATAAATATTCAATTCTGTCCCTATTAAATAGAAGAGAACACCAAATAATTCTAATTGTGTACAAATGTGTACAATCCAGTAACAGTGTATCCTATAAACATGATTTAATTGGAAATGAAAGCTCCAACATTCAATTGATCGATGACCACTGACGCCCAAGCTTCTGAGTTCCAGTATCCAGAATTCCATTGCCCAGAGCTGGAAGAAATGTAATGGGATTTTGTTGTAAATATCATGTCTAATCAATGCCACGGGCTGCCCTGTCCTGACAAAGAAAGGATATTTTTCAGTCCAAAGGATCATTAGTGAGATGTATGTCAGATTTAATGATCTGACTGCAGTATTTTAGGTGGGCAGGGCGATTGGCCACGCGTTCATAGTATAGATCGTCTTTTCTGGACTGACCAGAAAAGAAGTGTGAATGTACCAAACTGGAAGGCATTGATAAAAAAATGTAATATTTAAAAGACAAATAGACTGCTGACCTAAGGTTTGATAGAATGGTCATTCAAGGAACGCTTTCACTCAAGTAAGAGATGAATAATTCAGAGGGCAACCCTATCTAAAAAACTAATTGTACAGTTGGAATTAACATATAGAATTTGTTTTACTTGCTAAAATCATGCAGGTATTTCTTGCTGTACAGTTCATACTTAAAAAGCCCTCACTAGACCCCACCAATCTTAACAACCTACGTCCCATCTGTTTGCTCCCCTTTTTTATCCAAACTCTTTGAACGTCTGGTCTACAACCGAGTGACTACCTCGCCGAGAAACACCTTCTTAAACCCCTTCAGTCTGAATTCCACCCTCAATAGAAGCTGCTAACAGCTAAATCCAATGAACACTATTCTGTACTCTTACTTCTGGACCTCTCTGCTGCCTTTGGCACAGTGGACCACTCCCTCCTCCTCAAAAAACACAGCACCTTTGGTTATCATGACTGTACTCTTCACTGGCTCTAATCCTATTTATTCAACCGCACCTTTAGCGTTACTTACAATTATACTATCGCATCTCCCCTTCTCTGTTGGGGTCCCCCATGGTTCTTTTCCTTGGACCTCTCATATTCTCCATCTATACCTTTTCCCTGGGTCAGCTGATACCATCTCTACGCTGATGCCAACCAAATCTATCTCTCTACTCCTCAGTTGTCTCCTCACGTATCACTAATTTACTAACAGACATATCCGCCTGGATGTCAAACCACTTCCTTAAACTCAACCTATCCAAAACTGAACTCATAATATTTCCTCACCCGCGTACCTCTTCCCCCGACTTCTCTGTCAAGATTGATAGCACTAATCTCAGCCAGTCCCCCACATGCCAAGTTTCTAGGTGTAATCCTGTACTCTTAACTATCCTTTATGCCCAATCACTGTCCAAATCATGCCGCCACAACCTCCGCAACATCTCCAAAATGTGCCTCTTCCTTACCAATGACAGAGCTCCACAAAGCTCCTAGTTCACTCCCTGGTCATCTCTCGCCTTGACTACTGCAACACCCTCATCAGTGGATTACTTTTACACAGGCTATCCCACCCCCCTTCAATACATCATGAATGCTGCTGCCAGGTTCATCCACCTTACGAACCGCTCCGTGTCTGCTATCCCTCTCGTCCAATCCTGTCCCTCCACTGGCTCATCCAGCAAATTAAATTCAAAATACTAAATACTAAAAACGTACAAAGCCATCCACAACTCGGTCTCAAAATACCAACCTAATCACTATCATCGTTCCTCTCAAGTCCTCCTGCTCTCTAGCTCCCTTGTCACCTCCGCCCGTGCTCACCTCCAGGACTTTTCCCAAGCCTCTTCTATTCTATAGAACTCCCTTACCACAATCTGTCCGACTACCTCCTACTCTGTTTGCTTTTAGATGATCCCTGAAACCCCTTATTTTAAGAGAAGCCTATCCTACGCCCACCTAACAACTGTACTTTTATTTTCTCGTTTAGATCATCCCCCACAGTTATTAACTTTTGTATCACGTTGCCCTTCCTCATAGATCGTAAGCTCTAATGAGCAGGACCCTCTGAATTCCTCCTGTATTGAATTGTATTGTAACTGTACTGTCTGCCCTGACTGCACTGGTAAGCCTGCATTTGATAGACACTGACAAGGCTGCATTTATGGGCACTGATCAGGCTGCATTTGATAGGCACAGGTCAGGCTGCATTTGAAGAGCACTGGCAAGGCTGCATTTGATGGGCACTGGCAAGGCTGCATTTGATGGGCATTGGTAAGACTGAATTTGATGGGCACTAGTAAGGCTGCATTTGATAGGCACTGGTAAGGCTGCATTTGATAGGCACTGGTAAGGCTGCATTTGATGGGCACTAGCAAGGCTGCATTTGATGGGCATTGGTAAGACTGCATTTGATGGGCATTGGTAAGACTGCATTTGATGGGCACTAGTAAGGCTGCATTTGATAGGCACTGGTAAGGCTGCATTTGATGGGCACTGGCAAGGCTGCAATAAGGGGCACTGATCAGGCTGCATTTGATGGGCACTGAGGAGTGAGTGACCCAGGGCCTGGGCCCCACTTTGCACAATCAATACAGGCAGCCTGAGGAGAGAGGCCCCGTGCAGCACACTCAGCACTCCCGGCCTCACTCCTCTTCATAGACCGACAAATGTGTGCGGACGCCTTGGGGAAGGAGGGGCCCCACATATAGGAACCTGCATAGAAACATAGTGCAGGAGGGGCCCCCCAGACCTCAGAAAGACCCTGCATAGAGACATAGGCTAGAAGGGGCCCCCAGTCATCGCAACTTGTTTTAGAAATTCCCCGCAAGGGAACCATTATTACACATTGTGGTTGTTCTTTTTTTTTTTTGTTAGTATAGCATACAGGTTAAATTATTTTGTTGTTACATCTGTTCTATATTGTAAAGGGGGTGGAAAATAGGGAACTTTGCATGAGACATCCTGGAAAATAGGTGTCTCCATCCCTATCAATTGAAAATAAAAGGGGGAGTTTTGGGACTTTACATGAGGCACATGAGTGGAACAACATATCAGATCAAAAACACAAGTTTATTGAGGATATTCAAAAGTTATACAAACATCTTGGGCAGTTGGCTCCATATAAGGATAAAGGTTAAAATTAACATTGAGTGAATCACATCATATATAATAGCATAATGGCCACTTGCACACTTAGTGCACCAACGCGTAAGTAGGGGGTTGGATAATTTCCTTCCTCCTTACCCCAATTTGTTTCTCTACTTTATTTTGTTTCCAACCTTCATTAGGGGAGCTATGAATAAATCACACTGGCCCTCATACATACGTACAATGTCTTTACAGATTACATGCATTTGCTCCTGATGAGGCGATATAGTCGCCAAAACGTGTTGAGTCATCGGGCCGTTTGAGCCAATAGGCCATCCTAGATGCATTATGCTATTACTGTATATGCTATTACCGTATATACTCGAGTATAAGTCGAATTTTTCAGCACATTTTTTTGTGCTGAAAGTGCCCCCCTCGACTTATACTCGAGTCAAGCACTTTTCTGCAGCAAAAAATTTAATTTTCCGAACCGACTTTGGGGCCCCGTATCTCAGGGCCACTTGGTGCTAGGAACCCCAAATTTGGTATGCAAACACAGTGGAACTGGTACCACAACATATCCAAAGATGAAGTTCCTAGCACTAAGTGGCCCCGAGATACGGGGCCCCAAAATCGGTTCAGAAAATGTCATTCTCTGCTGAAGAAAAGTGCTTGACATTTTCTGAACCGATTTGGGGCCCCATATCTCAGGGCCACTTGGTGCTAGGAACCCCAAATTGGGTGTGCAAACCCATTGGAACTGGTACCATAACATATCCAAAGCTGGGGTTCCTAGCACTAAGTGGCCCTGAGATACGGGGCCCCAAAACCGATTCGGAAAATGTCATTTTCTGCTGCAGAAAAGTGCTTGACATTTTCTGAACTGATTTTTGGGGCCCTGTATCTCGGGGCCACTTGGTGCTAGAAACCCCAGCTTTGGAAATGTTATGGTGCTAGTTCCACTGGGTTTGCACACCAAATTTGGGGTTCCTAGCACTAAGTGGCCCCGAGATACAGGGCCCCAAATTTGGTCAACTGTGTCCATCTGCAGCAATGTCATTTCAGGACCCTTTGGGTTCAGAGACCCCAAATTTTGGCTGCAGCTAGGGGGCATCTAGGAACCCTTAACTATGAGTTTGAAGTTCAGGGGACCTATGGCTGCAAATGGGCACAGTGAGGCATGCAAATGGGCACAGTGATGCTGCAAATGGGCATTGTTGACCCTCTTTTCCACTTACAGTAGCTGTGCATTTCTCACCCTCGTCTTATACTCGGGTCAATAAGTTTTTCCCATTTTTTTTGTAGTAAATTAGGGCCTCGACTTATACTCGGAACGACTTATACTCGAGTATATACGGTATATATGATGTGATTCACTCAATTTTAATGTTAATGTATATCTTTATATGGAGCCAACTGGCCAAGATGTTTGTATAACTTTTGCATATCCTCAATAAACTTGTGTTTTTGATCTGATATGTTGTTCCACTCATGTGCCTCATTAAAGTCCCAAACCTCCCCCTTCTATTATCTGTTCTATATTAATTTGTTTAATGCATGTGAATCTTGGAGGTGTCCTCGTAAACTGGCACATATATATATATATATATATATATATATATATATATATATATACAAACACACATTTTTTTGTTTTTTAAGGTGGAGGGGGGGATCTTGGGTGAGTTCCCACACTTTTTTTTCCCAGGACTTGACCCCTGATTCTATTCTAGTTCAAATAGGAAGCCCAAACTTTGTCCCTAAAGCCTAGTACACACGATCGGATTTTGTCCGAAGGCGTGTGCCTGGATTTTGTCTTGCATACAAACAGCAAGGAATTGTCGGCCAACAAACACGAACGTAGTGACGTACTACGTGCTTTTTCAGCTCTTTAGCGCCACCCTTTGGGCTCCTTCTGCTAATTTTCTGTTAGTAGAAGTTTGGTGAGTGTTGATTTGCGCTTTTCATTTAGTGCCTTTCAATTAGCACTTTTCAGTTCGTGCTTTTCATTTTGTGCTTTTCAGTTCGTTTCTGAATTGCCGTTAGTCAACCAGACATGTTGCAGAATCGGAGGAGATAACATGTTATTTATTATTGGCCTTGGGGTTTTTGCTTTGATCCAAGTCCAGTCCAGGAACAGGAGGAGGAGGATTTCTTGGACCAAAAATTGGTTGCTTTATTAATCGTGACCAATGAAGTCATATGCCTTTGCTGCGGGAGCAGCAAATCCGGATGATTTTCGGAATTATCTCCGGATGACGGACCCCTCTGCTTTCACCAACTCTTGGCATTGATGACCCCCTATATTTAAGAAGCAGGACACATGCATGAGGCTTTTATTTTATTTTTTGGTTGAATAATAATGATTTGATTTGTTATATTTTCTATATTTTTGGATGCATAGAATGCACTTTTTGGTGAAGTTCTATTGGCAGATAACATGTCTAATTTTATTTGTTTTCTTTTTTAATGCACAATAAAAAAAATTGTGTAGAATAATACTTGGCTGTGTGTTTTACCTCAAATGGCAGTTTGGGAGTCGGCAGTTACATTTAAAAAAATACAATGTAAAATTGACAAGGGACACCAACATAGTTGTATCTTTGATCTTAAAAACTACGGGATAATGGTGCTGTGGTAACTTGCCCCCCCCAAATAAAACATAATAATATTAATCTTCATGTCACTAGAGGAAAAAAAAAGCCTTTGAAAATTAGTTTGCAAAAACTCCATCAGTATCACCAGCAAAGCATCCTCATTATTATCCCATTAAAGAAAAAGAGAATTGTGCGCTAAATTTGGAGATTTCATAATTTGCCGCGTCACCAATGTTAATTCTCCATTACGAACGCTAGTTTACAAGACCGACCGCTTCCGGCTCGTCCTTGCTTCCGAGCATGCGTGTTTGTACTTTGGACTTTTGTCTAACGGACTTGTGTACACACGCTCGGAAAATCCGACAACAGACATTTGTCCGCGGAAAATTTTAAAACCTGCCATCCAACATTTGTCCGCGGAAAATCCGACAACAATTGTCCGATGAAGCGTGCACACGGTCGGATTTTCCACCAACAGCCTGTCATCACACAATTCCCGTCGGAAAATCCAATTGTGTGTATGCCGCTTTAGTATGTCCTCCTGTAAACTTATAACTGATTTTTAGGTGAGCGGTGTAAACGCGTTCCAACAGGGATCCCATTTTTATTGCGTTGCAGAGCAAGCAGCAGATTATGGGGTTAGACTCCTTGGCCTGTAGGAGGTAGTAGCCCTACAGAAAATTCTACATACTGCATTTGGTTCATAGACTTGGCAACTCTCTGGCAATTGTTAACCCTTTCAATCGCATTGGAATTAGTTTTAATTGATCGCAAGGGGAAGGGATCAAAATGGCCTTAATTGAAAAGCCAGTTGCTTAACAAAATTTCAAAATATTTTTTTCTTGTTCCATTATTTTTTTGGTTTTTATTAGGTTTTCCATAGAAGAGAATAAAAAAAAAAAACAAAGCAAAACATTGCATGTTCATTGGACAAAACGACAAGCTGTTAAGTCATACAATGATGGAAGCATTACTTACAGGAAGGAACACGTCATTCCTTATTAGAGGTCTAAGTGTTAAGCGCTCTCATAATCTCTCAAAGCTGGTTAGAGGGGCTTACAATAGCAGAAATGGGTCTAAGGACAGACATTTCTCCTCATTCGGGTCCGTGGACCCGGATGTGAGAAATGCTTTTCTCTTCCATTTTGATTATTGCAATTCCTTTCAATTCCATTGAGTTAACTTCAAAAGTAAAAATTAACAAGGGTGATTAATAGTTGTTGTTCCACTCATTTTTTAACCACTTGACCACCAAAATGTTTTACCCCCTTCACTACCAGGCCATTTTTTGCTATGCGACAATATGCTACTTTAACCGGCGATTGCGCGGTCATGCAACACATACCCAAATGAAATTTATATCATTTTCTTCACACAAATAGAGCTTTCTTTTGGTGGTCTTTGATCACCTCTGCTGTTTTTATTTTTATTGTGTATTACATAAACAAAAAAAAGCAAAAAAAAAACCTTTTGAAATACCCCCGCCCCCCCGGAATTGTCTACTTTCTGTTATAAAACATATCCAATAAAATCAAATTCTTTCATAAATTTAGGCCAAAATGTATTCTGCTACATGTCTTTGGTAAAAAAATAAAAGAAATAAATAAAAACAAGTGTTAATATCAATTGGTTTGTGTGAAAGTTATAGTGTCTACAAACTATGGGGTATACTGTATACTGGAATTTTACACATCTTTAGACACTATACTGGTAATGGCGGTCATCAATGGTTTATAGTGTGACCGTAATAGTGTGGTGGGCAATCTGGCACTAACAGACACAGGCTGGGAGGTACACAAACTGACTAGCTGACACTGACTCTGACATGACACAAACTAACATGTTGCTAGGGACACTAATACAGTAATCAGTAATATGACTGTTCACTGATACTGTACTAATGACACTGGCTGGGAAGGGATTAACATCTAGAAGCAATCAAGGGGTTAGCTATGTGCAGTAGCATCTCCAGCCTCCAGCTTTCATATTTAGAGGGGTCACATGGGGGGACAGGGACAAAATTAGGGGGGTCATCTATAAAACGCAATTTTATATATATATATATATATATATATATATATATATATACACACACACGGTGCCTTGAAAAATATTCATATCCCTTGAAATTCTCCACATTTCCACATTTTCCAGAGGCAGGTTGTGATGGGGGGGTGCCAGAGGCAGGCTGTAATTGAAAGGGGGAGTGTGCTGGAGGCAGGCTGTGATTGGAAGGGGGAGTGTGCTAGAGGCGGGCTGTGATTGGGAGGGGGAGTGTGCCAGAGGCAGGCTGTGATTGGGAGGGGGGGTGTGCCAGAGGCAGGCTTTGATTGGGAGGGGTGTGTGTGCCAGAGGCAGGCTGTGATTGGGAGGGGGGTGTGCCAGAGGCAGGATGTGATTGGGAGGGGAGGTGTCCCAGAGGCAGGCTGTGATTGGGAGAGGGGTGTGTGCCAGAGGCAGGCTGTGATTGGGATGGAGAGTGTGCTAGAGGCAGGCTATGATTGGGAGGGGGTGTATGCCAGAGGCAGGCTGTGATTGGGATGGGGAGTGTGCTAGAGGCAGGCTGTGATTGGGAGTGGGTTGTGCCAGAGGCAGGCTGTGATTGGAAGGGGGTGTGTGCTAGAGGCAGGCTGTGATTGGGAGTGGGTTGTGCCAGAGGCAGGTTGTGATTGGGAGGGGGGTGTGTGCCAGAGGCAGGCTGTGATTGGGAGGGGGTGTGTGCCAGAGCCAGACTGTGATTGGGAGGGGGGGTGCCAGAGGCAGGATGTGATTGGGAGGGGAGGTGTCCCAGAGGCAGGCTGTGATTGGGAAGGGAGGTGTCCCAGAGGCAAGTTGCGATTGGGAAAGGAGTGTGTGCCAGAGGGAGGCTGTGATTGGCAGTGGGGTGTGCCAGAGGCAGGCTGTGATTGGGATGGGGAGTGTGCTAGAGGCAGGCTGTGATTAGGAGTGGTGTGTGCCAGAGGCAGGCTGTGATTGGCAGTGGGGTGTGCCAGAGGCAGGCTGTGATTGGGATGGGGAGTGTGCTAGAGGCAGGCTGTGATTAGGAGTGGGGTGTGCCAGAGGCAGGCTGTGATTGGGAGGGGAGGTGTCCCAGAGGCAGGCTGTGATTGGGATGGGGAATGTGCCAGAGGCAGACTGTGATTGGGAGGGGGGGTGCCAGAGGCAGGCTATGATTGGAAGGAGGTGTGTGCCAGAGGCAGTCTGTGATTGGACGGGGGTGTGTCCAATCAGGGACTATGCTATTATAAAATACACATATGTGACCACACACATAGAAAAAAAAATTATTTGGAGTAACATAGACTTTTACATGTTAAAGCTTTTTTTTTTATGAGATTTTGGAAGGTTTAGATCTACTTTAAGATTTTCCATTTTTCAAATTACACACCCGAGCCAAAGGCAGTCAGTATTAATCTCCTTTACTGACACACTCAGCAAGAAAACGGATGGCAATCTTCCTAAATTAATTAATGTTTGGCAGTGCTTAAACCCTTATGCAAATCATTATGGTGTTATTTCTCTTATGTGTGCATCACTTTATCACCTGTTGTTAATTCATATTAATCTTTAGTATAGAGCCCGATATTGCTGATATTAATATTGTCCACAAGTAAAAATTCTGAACAAAATAATCGGAAAAAACATAAAATAAAAAAAATAAAAATTGAATATATTGTAGTTTACTCATCCTTGTGGTAGTTGCATAAAGTGTTATTCTTCAGGCTCTTTTTTTTGTATTGGTGATGCTGCCAGTAACAAACTTCCTGTTCTACGGTGACCATGCTTACTCACCAAACTGCTGCTTGAAAATGCCAATTGCCTGATGAATCCTCTTGCTTCAGTTCCCACAATGAAAAGTGTATCAAACATTAAAGTGCAAAGTCATCCAAAAGGGGAAGTTCTGCTCTTCCTCCGCGAAAAGTAATATGAAGAGAATCAAAGCGGGTGTTCTAAGGGTGGCCTACTGGTATTTACGTGATTGTCCAATTACGCTGGTATTTACGTGATTGTGTGTACTACACACAAAAATAAAGTTTTATATTGTACAGCGATTAAAAAAATCTAAAAAACGTATAAATGGATCCACGTGAGAAACCATATAGAAAAAGGAAGAATTACTGTCTAGTGCAATGGTTTAATTACGTGTTTTGCGGTGACATGGCACTTCTTCAGATTGCCAAATATGCTTGTGACAGTTAATTCAATACAAAATTCATATATATAAAAAATAATACATATATCAATATAAATGATAGGCATAGGCATTACAATGTACAGATTTAAACTTTGAAAAAAAGGCACTACTATCCACTTCATATCCCCATCATGTTACTTTGATTGTTTTTGAAAGTACTGTATACATATATATCTTTTTTTATTGTAATTTTAATTATTTTATTTTAGGGGATAGTGGTGCTGTTTTTCAAAAGTTGGACATTGTAATGTCTATGCATATGATGTGTATTGATATATTTTTTGTTTTTTACATGTATGGATTTCGTATCGAATTAACTGTCACAAGCATATTTGCAATCTGAAGAAGCAGTATGTTACCACAAAATGCGTGATTGAACCATTGCAATGGACAGTAATTCTTCTTTTTTTCTGTATGGTTTTATATGTAGATCCAATTATAATTTTTTTAAGATTTGTTAAATGCTGCCCAATAAAAGTTATATATTTTCATACATAAAGCTTTTTTTTGCGTGTAATTGGACAATCACCTAAATACCAGCAGGCCACACTTAGAGCACCCGCTTTGTTTCTCTTCATTTTACTTTTCACTATTAAAGTGAGTGTAAAGGTTTGTTTTTTTGTTTTTGTTTTTTTAAATAACAAACATGTTATACTTACCTTCTCTGTGTAAGGGTTTTGCACAGGGTGGCCCCGATCCTCCTCTTCTGGGGTCCCTCAGCGGTGCTCCTCCTCTTCTCGAGTGCCCCCTCGAAGAGCAGCTTTCTGAAGGGGGCACTAGTGCCGGCACGCTCCCGAGTCCTGCTGCTGTATCCAATGACACACACAGCAAGACTCGGCCATGCCCCCAGCTTCCGTGTCACTGGATTTGATTGACAGCAGTGAGAGCCAATGGCTCCCGCTGCTATCAGTCTATCCAATGAGGACCCGAGACACCGGCCGGAGTTGTGCTCATTCCCTTCACTGCAACTATCAGGTTCAGATAAGTAAAAAGGGGGACCTGGGGGGCTGCTGCACTACAGAAGGTTTTTCACCTTAATGCATAGAATTCATTAAGGTGAAAAACCTTGAGGGTTTACAACTCCTTTAAGTTGGTGACTTCCTGGTATATTATCTTCATGACTCCCACTGTGTGCTAAGCGGCACCCCAAGATTTACTTAATACATGTTCTTCTGCTCTTCCTCCCCCACCACATTTGGATTTTTGTTTGTTGGGGGGAGCTGGTACCTAGTTTTGGCAGGTACCCATTCCCACTTTCACTCAAAAAAAGGCTAGACAATCCAATTGGATGTTCACCCCCACCCCCCCCCCCCCCACCCCGAGCTGTGATTCTGTGATAGCTTCCTGGGAAATCCCCTTTGTAACAGCTCACAGTTCTGCAGTCAGGGTTTCTAACCCAGCTAGCAGGGACAGGAAGTATCTGTTAGCCACAGTGCCACCTCAGCATTATCTCTCTCACTCTTCTCTCCACTAGGCTGCTGTGCTTTTTGTAGTCTGGGGAGCGGACAGGAGGGATATGCTAGAGCTGAGAGAAAACACCAGAGAGCACAGCAGCCTGTGGAGAGAGACCGGGGAGAGATAAGAGAGTGCTGAGTAGCACTTTGGCAGACACCATGGCTCAGCCCCACCCCCCACTCCCTCGTCACATGATTTGATTGACAGCAGCAGGAACCAGTGGCAGGCAGTGATTAGGAAGGGGTGTATGCTAGGGGCAGGCTGGGATATCTTGAAATGTGCTGCTAAATCTGGTGACAAAGTTTAGCCTTCTTCAAAGAAGAAAGAGAGAGAAGAAAGAACCTCCATGGTGAGGAGGTGGGAGAAGACATCAGAGGAGGATAGAAAAGGGAGTGAAAATGGTTCAAAAGAAAAAAAAAGAGGTAATCAAAGACCCCCAAGGTCAATCTTTAAGGCTTTGCGCCGACAGGGATGAGTAACTTGCTATGGACATCGAAAGATAGTTCTATTGTATCCATGGAGATCATACTGTAAGGAATTTCGTATGCGTGTCTAAGAAAATAATTTATAAAACCCTGACGACACATCAACAGACTTTTTCGAAGTAATGAATTGCTTCTTCCAAGCTTTTGCTATTGTCTATTTTGAACGTAGATCACTAGTTTAACTGCTTGCCGACCAGCTGCTGTCATTATATGGTGGCAGGTTGGCACAGCTGCACGAATCGCCGTAGGTGTACGCTTTAAGAGCTATAGAGGCCTCGCGACACCGGAGGCAATGCGCATTGGCCGGCGGCCACTATGTCTGTCGGCGACCCGCAATCGATCCTCAGAGAGCCAGGATGGGGATCTATCAATGTAAACAGACAGATCCCCATTCTGTCAGGGAAGCAGAGCGAGATCTGCTGTTCCTAGTAATCAGGAACAGCGATCTCTCTCCTCCTCCAGTCAGTCCCCTCCCACCCACAATTAGAAACCCCTCCCTAGGGAACACTTAACCCCTTGATTACCCCTCTAGTGTTAACCCCTTTCCTGCCACTGACATTTATACAGTAATCAGTGGCTATTTATAGCTCTGATCGCTGTATAAATGTCAATGGTCCCAAAAAAGTGTCAAGTGTCCGATCTGTCCGCCACAACGTCACAGTCCCGCTGAAAATCGATGATCACTGCCATTATTAGTAAAAAAAGAAGAAAAGAATAATAAAAATGCCACAAATATATCCTCTATTTTGTAGACGTTATACATTTTGAACAAACCAATCAATATATGCTTATTGCATTTTTTTTTTTACCAAAAATATGTAAGAGAATATATATTGGCCTAAACTGTTGAAGAAATTTTTTTTTTATATTTATCATAGCAAAAAAGTAAAAAATATTGTTTTTTTTTTTTAAATGTTGCTCTTTTTTTGTTTATAGCACAATAAATTAAAACCGCAGAGGTGATCAAATACCACCAAAAGAAAGCTCTATTTATGGAAAAAAAAAGGACATGAATTTTTTTTGTGTATAACGTCAGATGACCGCACAATTGTCAATTAAAGCGACGCAGTGCTGTATCGCAAAAAATTACCTGGTCATTAAAGGGGCTGAAGTGGTTAAATTGAGGTTTAGGAAGACCTGGAGGTTTAAGATGGAGCAGAACATACCAGGGATCTCCAGGGAAAAGGCATAATCAGAGCCTGCAAAATTTAAGAAGTTTGGTCCAAAACCTTGAGAGCATTGGACAGGCCCACCATGTGTGTAAGATGTCTCGTGAGACAAAAGCATTTGCCAGAAAGTGTTGGGTGAAGGTGCGCCAATCTAGACGGGACCATGTACCATCATGTGACAGTCTTGAATGCAGGTTCCATGATGGTTATATTACAAGAGTCCATTGTGGAGCCAATTAGGGCCAGTAGAGGCCAATAGAGCCAATTGAGGCCATTGTGGACCAAATGCGTGGTGACGTCACGACTTCCGGTTCTGCCCTATGTACGTTGGTCAAAAATGATGTTATCAGGAGCCCGGAAGAAGCCGTGACTCATCACCATTCAGTGCAGGAAACCATCCCAGACCATTCTAAAGAGCAAGCGGAATGTCACCCCATTTACTGGCTGCACAAAAGACTGCAATTCAAGTTAAAAATGGAAAAATTATGTGTATGAAAAATACAATATAAGCATAGCACTCTCTAAGACTCTAAGGAACACACGATATGACAGAAATGATGAGCTGGGATTATAGCACTTAAAAAATGTATCACATATAAATTATGATGCTTGTGGTCTTCCTTTACATAGCATACAAAATGAATAATAAAAATTAATATTAAAACAAATGAAAATATTCATATTCTATTAAAGCAGACACAGAAAAAAATTGTACAGATGGGTTAACTATTATCAATAAATGCATTTACATCCCACTCAATATTTAACCCAGGAAGGGATAAAAAACATTCAAACCATAGATCATAAATCTCTCTTTTAATGAAACTACCCCCCCCAGTGTAGGACATATTTATCAAGGACTATGAAAGGGCTATGAAACCCTGAGGGGTCTTGTTTTCTTGCGCATAGTGTTTAGATACACTTTTGCTTGCATGACCCCTCTTGATATTAGCCACCTGATTCTCCTAACAGTACATGTAAGGCCTTCATGGTACAGTCAACATATTGCAGGCCGCAAGGTCACTGCAACAAATATATTACATTACGCGTAGAACAAGTAATAAACGAGCTAATAGAATAGATTGGAACAAAGTGATTCCCTTTACATGTGACAAATGCTACATTTTTTACAGGGATAATACCTTTTCATAACCTGAAAAAAAATGTATTTAAAGGGGGGGTCTAAAATATTGGCAGCTAATCGATGTCTTAAGAAGGTTGTAAAGGTCTAGGTTTTTTTTTGTTTTCTTTTTTATAAAAATAACAAACATGTTATATTTACCTGCTCTGTGCAAGGGTTTTGCACATAGCAGCCCCGATCCTCCTCTTCTGGGGTGTCCCGCCAGTGCTCCTGGCTGCTTCTCTTTATCGGGTCCCCCCACGG